>BQNB010051067.1:0-31723 GCA_026074375.1 Tanacetum coccineum
ATCCCCTTGAATACCCAAAAATCATGGCTCTTTCTTTTATATATCTTTTAAATACAATTTACATTTGTAAATATCTTAAAAACCATTTCCAAAACCCTAAAAATTAAAGTGGCGGCACCATTACTTTTTCAAGGCAAGGGACGAATTTTATAGGGTTCTTGGGAGTACAAGGGAGCTAAGAAAATTATTGGTTCATTGGTTTAAAGCTTGATTCAATTTATGGTATTTTTATAACTCATTTTACATTATATAAATCTGATATGTTCATGAGAAAAATTACCATGCACGTTATTTTGATTTATTAAGCTTAAACATGATCTAAACCCTAAATAATTGCAAGAATTGTATTCGGCTCTAAATAAATTTATACTTTCGATTTTATAATTTTTATGACTTGTATATATCATGTATGAACCAGATAAATTGTTATAAAAATTGTATAAAAGATTTAGATAATTATTGTGGAATTTTCAATTCTTTGCCGATTTGCGAAATAAAGAGAAAATGAAGCAAATAATTGGAAAACGAATTAGGGTTAGGGTTTTTATATTTTTCCCAGGTCCAATACATGCTAATGAATGTATAAAAATTGTGTAATTATTGGGGAAAAATTCAATTAGGGTTTTAGTGATTTAATTGTTACCCGATTTGCTAATTAAAAGTATAAGGACTTGTTTTGTAATTTCTGAAACTATGGGGTCTGATTTAAGCATGTTATTATATTTGTTATGATCTGAGAAAAATAAGTTGGGGGTAGAAAATGTCATTTGATATTATTTATGTAAACCTTACTATTTATAGAAACCTGCTATTTATAGAAACCTGCTATTTATAGAAACTTACTATTTATAGAAACCTGCTATTTATAGAAACATGCTATTTATGGAAACTTACTATTTATAGAAACCTGCTATTTATAGAAACATGCTATTTATGGAAACTTACTATTTATAGAAACCTGCTATTTATAGAAACATGCTATTTATGGAAACTTACTATATATAGAAACCTGCTATTTTTGGAAAGTCTATTTTTAGAAAGTCTATTTTTGAAAAGTTTAATTATGGAAACTTATTAAATCAGGAAAGTTATCATTTATGGAAAGTTAATTAAGGAAAGTCTATTTTTGGAAACTTACTATAATTAGAAGCTGCTATTTTTGGAAAGTACCCAATATAACAAGAATACTAATCATGAAACATACTAATCATGGAATATGTTAATCATGGAACGTACTAATCAAGGAATCATGCTAATTATAGAAAGTTACTAAAAATAGAAAGTTACTAAAAATAGAAAGTTACAAAAAATGGAAAGTAACCTTAATCATGAACAAGTAACTTATATATGTCCTTTAACATGTAGATCGCATTAAGCAGGAGTAGTTTCCATCTTCTTATCCATCTCTTTCCGTTACTGCTGGACATAAGGTACGGATATTCCGTCCTTTCAGTAAGGACATTCTTTCTTTTCATGATTCATCCCCAGAACTGCTATGCTTCCCCATTTTTATGTCTTTTGCCATGATCCTTTACATGTTTGATTTCATGACTTATTCTATTGCCCGAGCTATATATACGCATGACCATGATTTACATGACTTACCACCTAGTCATGGAGGTACCATGACCGTGACACATGAGGCACCTGTGTCACGACTCTTTCGCGTTGAGAGTGATTTCACGCGGCGTCCCTTTTCATGTTACCAGATTATATTTCATGTTTGGCCATTATTATTCAGGGGCGTATGGGTGCATCCTAGTTTACATGTTTACACGTTCATGGTGATTGGTTGGTGTGTGCTCTACATCCCATCACATTGGAGCTGATCCCTCCACCCATATTATTATAAGAGGTCACCCCTCTATTACATGTTGAGGCAGCCCCTCTATTATATGCATGTATTCACGACATTATTATTATGACATGTATGATTATATGAGCTCGTGGGCATTCCTTATTATTTATGTTTATACTATCCATGATATTTCATGACATCTTTACTTCGTATTACCATGCTTTACATGTTTATTTCCTATTCTTCATGACGCATTCTCCAGGTTTCCCCATGACACTTTTGATCTTTCCGCTGCTTTATACTTATTATCCAGGATTCATACTTATTACTTACATTGTTATTATATCCGTTCACTGAGCGTTATGCTCAGCCGTATTTCTTTCTCTTTCTTATACGGCAGGTATCTAGAGGGAGATTGGGCATGAGAGAGTGTGTGCTTAGGAAGTGACCCATTTAGCTTCCTTTCTTTATATCGCAGGCATTTTGATGTGCTATACTATCTTGGACACATGTTTCGTCCTTTAGACTTCTTTTACGTTATTCATGTTGATCTCATAATTGGGAGCCGATGTTTGATTCCGGCTTTCCACCTTGTCCTATGTTATCATTTATGACTTTATGCCTTTATTATGCTTTGATATGACACCATGATTATGACGTTTCAGCCTACTCTCCGGAGCGGGTTTGGGTCGTTACATGAACCCTAGACTCAAATTGAAAGAAAATAGATGAAATGACTTACAATTGATGGTGTTGACGATGTTATGAATGATTGTAGGTGTTGATTTTATTTTCAATTAGTGTTTTAATGGATGATTTTGAGTTTTTACATTGTTTTAGTCGTGTTCGTCGCTGCAGAGAAGAAATGGGGTGTTTGTTTTTGTGTTTTAAGAAACTTTTTGGCTAAGTGTAAAGTAAGCTGTCTGCTATTGGCGGTCCCGTATTTATCATGCGGTCCCAAATATATTGGGGGGCCGCCGGGGATATGAGGGCCTCCCTCAGCAATGCGTTTTAGACTTAGTTTTGATGAAAATTTTATAAAGAGGAGTGACGTTTTAATTTGCATTTCGCAAATTAAAAATGCTAAGGTACTTCGAATGAAGTATTTAAGTTGTCACGACACGGAATAGAACACGAACTAGAATTGAGACAGAAGAAGGAGAAGCGAACTAATATGATTTATGGAATGTGTTTCATCATTCCTAAACCAAGACGTAGATAGTTAAACGATTCACGTTTAAGGGGTTTCGTAAGAATGTCGGCTATGTTGTCGACGGACGGCACTTTTTCGATTGAGATATGTCATTATCACGAAGAAAGTGGTGACGAATTTCAATGTGTTTGGTTCGAGAATGTTACACCGGGTTTTTGCTAAGGTCAATCACGCCTTTATTGTCGCACATGATCGAGACATCGTCGAGTCGAACGTCGTAGTCGATAAGAGCTTGTTTCATCCATAGTGCTTGTTGACATGTCTTTCCGGCGGCTTACAGTATCTGCTTCGGAGTTGGATATAGCAAGAGCGGTTTGTTCATCAGAACCAAGATGTCCAAACAACATCCCACGAACGACAAATACCCTAGTGTTCTTTCATCCAGGATAATCTCTCCACATGATCAGAGTCGGCATATACTACTGTTTTTATGCCGGTCCCCTTAGGATACCATAATCTCAAGGAGCGTGGATAGTGCGCATTTAATGAAACATATCATACGGCTTAACCGTCTTCAAAGGTAGAGGTATTGGAGCCACTTGGATTCGTCACAAAGGCAGGATACTAAACATGATAACGGGCCTACTTTCTGATAGGTATAATAAACTACCTACTGCCTTGAATACTTGGACTATCTACCGACTCACAACTCTTCGTATTCGAGAGTTTTGGTTATTGGAGTGACAGGGAGTTATCATTGTTTAGATGTCTTTATAGCCAAATTTCTTAAGCATTTCTTTAATATAAAGATTGATTAAAGAAAATACCATCTTTCATTTGTTTTATTTGTAGTCCAAGGAAGAAGTTAAGTTCACCCACGAATGCTCATCTCGAACTCGTCATGCATGATTTTGGAAAATTCATCACACATGTCTTGACAAGTTGAACCGAATATAATGTCGTCGACATATATTTGAACGATGACGAGGTTAGAAATTTTCTTCTTAGTAAGAAGAGTGTTATCTACCATTCCCATTTTATATTCTTGTTTAATAAGAAAAGCTTTTAATCTATCATACCAAGCTTTGGGTGCTTGTTTAAGACCATATAAAGCTTTCTCTAGTTTATAAACATGATCTGGTTTTTCAAAGTCAATGAATCCTGGAGGTTGTGCCACGTATACCTCCTCATTGATAAAACCATTCAGGAATGCACTTTTTACATCCATTTAGAATAGTTTAAAATCTAAAGCACAAGCATAAGCTAATAGTATCCTAATTGACTCAAGTCTAGCAACTGGGGCATACATTTCATCATAATCGATGCCCTCTTGTTGATTATAGCCTTGAGCAACTAACCTAACCTTATTTTGAGAAACAATACCGTTCTCGTCTAACTTATATCTAAACACCCACTTAGTTCCTATGATTGTCATATTCCTAGGTTGTGGAACTAACTCCCAAACGTCATTAGCAATGAATTAATTTAATTCTTCTTGCATAGCGACTATCCAACTTTCATCTCCTAAGGCTTCATTCACTTTCTTAGGTTCTATACTTGATATAAAATAAAAGTAGCTACTTTGGTTTTGGGCTTGTGATCTAAGGGTTCTTTGGTTAAGGTTTCCTATGACATTTTCCAATGGATGGTTCCTAGATTCCTTAATATTGACTATTTTGTCAATCTCTAAAGTTTCATCCTCAATGTCATTTTCTAGGTTTTTCTTTTCGGTAACCCTAATTGCTTCTTCTTTATCTAAGTCATCATCCACCAAGGGTGATATCTTAGAGGGTGGAGGAGTCTCATTGAATGTCACGTTGAGTGATTCTTGATTTTCCCTATGTGTTTATTAAGGATAATGTAGGCATTAATATTGGGAGTAATCAAAAAAAGACAAAACCTTCGTATGACTTTGGGTCAAACTTGGTAAGGTATTCCATTGGTGGTTTAAAAATGAAGCACTTGCTTCCAAAACAACTCTAAAAATAAAAAAAGAGTAGTTTCCATACCTCTTAAAAGATCGTAAAGGTGTTTTTCCTAAGATGGCTTCTAGTTAGGATTTTCGGTTGAGAATGTAGTTGAAGTTGTTCAACTGCGCACAACCAAAACTTTTGTGGTACACGATTGCCATTTAACATAGCCAACTCATTTCTTGAATGTCCCTATTCTTCCTTTCAACCGAAGCCATTTGATTGAGAGTGCATGGAGCTTGAGAAGTTATGTGTAATTCCATTGGCATTACAAAACTCTCCAAATTGCACCTCATTATCAAATTCCCTACCGTGGTCGGTTCTTATTGACACTATTGAACATCCCCTAGATTTTTTTGAAACTATCTACTAAACAATCGAATTGATCGAATGCTTCGATTTTTTCCTTAAAGAATCTAGTCCAAGAATACCTATAGTCATCTACTATGACTAGGGTGTAACGGTTTCCTCCGTAACTCAATATACTGCGGAATGGACCCTAATAGATCCATATGAATGAGTTCTAAGGAACTAGTCGTTAAGACTATATTCCTTAGCCTTTATGACTATTGTGAGCTTGCTTTTCTAATTTTGCAAGCATCACAGCAGTGTTATCAAACTTAAGCTTAGTAAGTTTTCTAAACAATTCCTTATATGCTAATCGATTGAATGAGACGCAAAATTTTTGCCTGACATAATCTCCCTATGCCACAACATGAATTTTCATCTAATCTTTGCTAGACAAATTTGGTCCCTTTAGGCTTATTATCCCTAATTTCATCACAAATAAGAATTCTCCTAATTACCACTACCTATGACCTTACCATCCTTAGGTGATTTTCACTATCAATGTTCGAGAAAGTTTACTCTACACTTTATTATCCCATATTGTCCTATACTTAACAAGTTAAATCTTAAATTATCTACATGTTCAACATTATCTATTTTGAGAGAGTCTTCGAGATCGGGAACCTTTGCCAATGATGTTACCGCAAAGATTGCTACCAAAAATAACATTACCCATCCATTGTATCCGTTTAAGCTTGTGAAGAGCTTTCGGTTACCCCGTCCATAGTGGTTGGAGCATCTGCTATCCTTTATCCACTCATCGGGTTCCAAGTCGACTCCAAGGCATATCTATTTATATAAAGCAACACCTCAAACATTTGGTCCCCAATATCTCATGGGTCCAAAGTTGTTAGTGCTAAACATCCCTTGCATTTGATGCAATTGGTTGTGATGTGAAAATGGAAGACACATTTCCCATGGCATGCAACTTTGACGTGTGAAGTTGTTCCAAGTTACGAGAAAGCCGTGTGGTTGATTTTGTCAATCGATGTTTCTTTTTGGTTGTGGTGTCTTAGGACGAGACTAATTATTGATGACTCTTTTAGGTGATGGAGTTTTTGATCTAAAATTAGGTTTTAAAAATCCAACTTTGGGTTTTGATAATGGCTTATAAAATTGTTTGACTTCATTATCACTAGCAACGAGAACTTTAATGTTGTTTACTATTATATGTTTTGGTCTAGGACCCAAAATTGATTTTTGAAAAGACACACTTTTCTCAGATCCAGGTGTACCAACTTGTGGCGGTCCCATAATTGTTTTGGAGGACGCTTGAACACTTTGGGGGCCACCCATATTTATGGGACCTCCATCAGAAGATGCCTTTTTCTAAGCTTTTACAAATTTTATTTCTTTAGTTCCACTAGATGATGCTTCAAATGAATTAAACCCTAAACCCAATTTTTCACCATAGGGGTTTTGATTACTTAACATTTCATTTAGACATTGTGTAGTCTTTTCAAATTTATTTAATCTAGTGACTTCCTCTTTGAGTTTTTCATTTTCAATTTTAAGCATATGACATTTTACACATTCGAGATCAACTCCTTTGTTTTTCTAGAGTGTAGACACTTTTTCCTTTAGAACACTAAGTTCTTTTTCTAAATTATCTCTAGTGGATTTTAATCTTTTATTTTTAGTGATTATCTTTAAACTCATTTTGCACAGTTTATCATTTTCATTATCTAGCACTAAGTCATCTATTGACGAGGTCTCATCACTAAACTAAGAGGATTCAGAACATACCTCACTTGATGCTTGAGCTACAAGACATGTTTCGTTATTGACTTTCTCATCATCTTCTTCACTGCTATCACTCTAAGAACCTCTGAAAAATGCTCTTTGGTTCTTGTCTTTCGGTGGTTTTGGACATTTTCCAATAAGATGATTCGGGTCGTCGCATCTAAAGCATTTTTTATCACTTTTACCGTTTTTGTCGTCTCGGCTTCTTTGGAACATCTTTTTGTCGTTCCGAGGTTATCTCACGAATCTTTCTCTTCTTTTGAAGAACTTCTTGAAGTCTCTTACCGTCATGGCGTACTCTTCGTCTTCACTTCTGGAAGTCGAACACTCTTCATCACTAGATTCTTTTCTAGTCTTTGAAGTAAGAGATTTCCTTTCAACTTTTGCTTTGACTATTTCGGAATCTTTCTTAATGATCATTTCATGAACTTTGAGGTTCCCGTTAAGTTCATCAAGAGATAGTGACGTTAAGTCTTTCGACTCTTCAATCGTCGTGACTTTTGCTCTCCATTTAGGATGTAGAGCCCTAAGAAACTTCCTAACATAGTTCTTGCTAGAATAACTTTCATCAAGAGCCTTTAGACTAGTAATAATAGTATTAAATCTAGCAAAAGCACTATCTATAGATTCGTCTTCGGAAATGACGAATTGTTCATATTGTTGAACCAAAAGGTCGATCTTATTATCTTTCACTTGACTATTACCTTGGTGGGTGATTAACAATATTTTCCAAATTTATTTTGCCGTATTACACATGAAAATTCTTTCATATTCTATTCTAGGAAAAGCATTATAAATAACCATTTTAGCTTCGTTATTTTTTGCAAGTCTCTTTTTAAGATCATCTCTTTCTTTTTTAAAAAGGATAACCTCATCTAATTTGGTTTCCGGATTTTGTTCAATAGGTTGAAAATCACCGTTGGTAATAACATGCCAAAGATCTAGATATTTTGATTTAACATATGTCTTGAATCTATTTTTCCAATAAATAAAACTATCACTTTCAAAAAGTGGTGATCTTTGCATAGATTGCCCTTCTAGATATTTGTCAAAATCCATAGATCGATCCAAGATTTAAAATACAATATATTTTAAAAATCTTGAGTGACCTTGGCTCCTGATACCAATTGTGGAAACTAGAAGGGAGGGTTGAATAGTTTACAGGTTCGTTTTACGTTTTAAATGTTTCCTTTCAAAATACTTAGATTCGAGTTGTATGTTTAACCAATTCACAATATGAACAAACAATATAATAATCTAAACTAGAGCTAAATAACAATGACAATAATATGAAGAGATAAGGAAATGAACAATTAAACCAAGACGCCAAGACTTTATAGTGGTTCGGCTACGAAGCACCTCTTCGCCCTACTCCACTCCTCGAGTATCCTACTCGAGATTTTACTATGTCAACAAGCTCCCTTTAGGCGGAGAAAACCGTTTACACGCCGCTTATGTTGTTTTCCGACACTAAGCTAAATGTCGAGTCCTAATCTTAGCTAGAACCAATCTACCACTTCACAATCACTAGATCTACACTATCGGATTTACACACTATCCGAATCACACAAATACACAAGATAATTACAATAGAGATTTGGTACTTAGAAGAAGAGAGGAGAGATCACTAAATAACAATTCGATTTTTGGAAAATACAAATGTTCTTCTCTTGCACTTGAATGAGAAAGAAGAGATGAGAAGAATAGATTAGATCACTTGAAACAAGATCTAAGAATGTTAGTGATCAAGAGATTTAGAGAGAGAAAGAAGATTTTTAGAGAGAGAAAGTTATCTGAAAATTTCATGCAAAGAGGTCTGATTTTCTGCAAGGAATGAAGCAGTATTTATAGGCAGAAAAATCCAACGGTCATTGGGGGCGGTCCCGGCGGTCCCAGATATATAAGGGGGCCTACAGGCCTATAAAGGGGCCGCCCACTGGACTACGCTTAATTTTTTATCTTTTTGTGAGGAAGGTTGTATCTGGTATGAAACCTTCCATTTTGGGAGAAAATTTTGAATTTCAAATTTTAAGTTTTTAATAAAACTTTTCTTTTAATTAGAAAATATTTTGTATAATTAATTTTGTATAATTAATTTTGTGAAATTCTTTTGTAAAAATGTGATGGATAAGAGAAAAGTATTTTCTTGATCACTAATCATGCTTAAAGATGTGTTTGTTCATATCTTAAGTGATTACTAATCTTAGAAATAGAATTTTACGATTAATAATTTGTAAACGATTAATTTTATCATAAACGTTTTTACATTTTGTTATTATCAAAAGGTTGAGAGCTCGAAAAATATAAAAAACGTTTTTAGACATTATTTGTATTAACAACGTTAATTAGACGAAAATGAGCATTGCATCGTTAGCCCTCAATTATACATAGCCTGATCACCTATGTCTAATTCAGGAAGAACCATGCCGTGCTGGGAATAGTCATCTTAAAACCTTTTGTAAAAAATCAGTTTTCTACTTATATCCCCGAATAGCAAGATTTTGTGTGTGTATCCATAAAACATGTTTGTCGCGAGAAAATGAATTAATAATCATAGTAGCTAAGTAGACTTTTACACCACCTTACTACATAGAGTCGACATCATCTTACACCAAATCCTATATCAAAAAGTCAAGACGCATCGCTAGTCACCCTAGGACAATCCGCCAACGAGTTTGCTCGATGTCAAGGAATTTAATAAATCACCCATTCAAACGTCGGCGTAATACCGTAAAACCTAGTAGTTGCGACGCCATCATGGGCGTAGATTCATTATCACCCTAGAAAGGACAAATTTATAGCTGACGCTTTAAGCCGAAAGGAACGGATAAGGTCACTAGGAGTCAAACTTTAGTCGCAATAATAAATTAGAATTTCCCGTCACAAATCTTAAACACTCAAGCTGAAGCAATTAAGAAGGAGAATGTTAAGAACAAAAATCTTCATAGTATAAACAAGGAGTTAACACCTGTACCGATGATGCTCTCTATAATGAGAAAACAAAGTTAGTTACTACTTTTAAGGAGGATTTAGGGTAAGTATTTCAAGAAGTATCCGCATCTCTTCGCCAACCCCGCGCCTTCACCAAATACCACGACTTAAGCTTTGGGGACAAAGCTCTTTTAACGGAGGAAGACTATGACAATCCGCATTTTCAAGTCATTTTACGTCAATAAACTCGAAACTATTTACTTTGAACTTTTACGCGTTTACTTTTAATTGCAACCGTTAAGTTAAATCGCGTAAATTAAAAATCAACAATCAACGTAAACTGGCATTAAACAAATAAAAGTATGTCAAATAAGTGTTATATATTTATTTCGAAGATAATTTACAACTTTTCATATCTTATTATCGTATTTTTACGTAAAACACTTGCGTATACACTTAGATGCATGGATGCAAATAAAGTAGCACCATCTTATTAGTACATACATATACGTACACAATTATGCAAAATAAATCAAAAACCACCTTTTGTCTTTTCCTCCTTCAAATGGACGCTCCCTCCTCCTAAAGTAGTATGAGAAACATCTTTGTATCTTGTGCATTTCCATTTCCATGCTAAACAAATTCTTATGGCATCATGTGATGCAAGTTATACTCACAAAGTGTACCAACCCGTTTTTTTTGTTCATCAAACACGGCAAGGGATGGGTTCCAAGGCAAGACATCCCATTTTTTGTTCACAAAATACTATTAGCATGAAAATGAGATCCAATCACTACTATAACTACTAATATATAATACTTGTACCTAACATTGTAAATTCACAAAGTACCAACACAACTTCACTTTCTTTTCTCTCTTTGTGTATTCACGGCAGTAAGCAAATAAGAAAAAGGGGCAAGAGGGTTAAGGGTGATCAAGTGTTTTCCAAGTATACATTAAGGGTTATAGCAAGGGTGCTTGGTTAAATAGTTCTTGGGTTATTAGTGTGCTAGTCTTGCTAATCTCATTACATAAAATTTTGTAAGTAAAATCTTCACACTTTTCTTATAATTCATTATACATATTTATTTTCTATGAACATTTTTATTTATAAAGTTATATCACCATTTAGATTGTTGTTTTAAAAGAATTTCAAGTAAACAAGAACAAAAAATAAGAATACATATACTTGCAAAGAGATGTAAAATAAATATTATACAAGTTGGAACACTTAAAAATATTTATTTTGATATGTCACAAGTACTTGTTAACTTATTAGTCTTGTTATTAAGTTCGTTGTTCATAAAATAGCTTATTTAGTTTGGTAATTTATTTCATGTTTTATTTATTATTGTGAAAGAGTTGGATGAGGTTAAGTTAGTGGATGTTGTTGTTGGTAAAGGAGGTTGGAATATATAGATTAGAGGATTTGTTGTGTAAAAATAGAGTAAAAACAATAGATTTAAAGTGTATAAAATACCTTTCTTTACAGTCTGGTTTAAACAGCGAGCTACGGATTTTTCGACAAGATAAAACCTTAAAAATATGATAGTACGTCTTAATACGAATCCGTGGATATAAAGAACTCGAAAAACGGACGTCAAAAGAAGAGGTTATAAATTTTTAAAGTTTATCGGTAACTATTTTGTTTTGACAGCTTTTGGTAAAATTAGTACATACTGACCAGATTTTATTTTCGTGTTTTGAGCCCTTTCGGGTCCGAACCGGCTTAAGTATAAAACTAGAAAGTTGCTCGGAATGATATTTCGATAAAAGAATCGAGAGTTTTCGAAGCCTAAAAGTGTAATATGAGTGAGTTAATCTTCATTAAAACTAGACAACTTTATATAAAATTTCTTGCACGCTTTTATAAAGTATAAAAACTGATAGAAACTAAATTGGGTGTTTACGAGTGTTTCCGGGTCCGTTTGAACTATACAAACCTTAAGAAATAATATAGTAACACTTATATAATATTAATACGCGTTTTAAAAACATTATAAATATTATTTACGAATTAATTAGACTATATATTTTGTCACTTTAGAAATAATAAAAATAGTAGATCGAGCGTAATTGACTATAATTAATTTTCGGATTAATGGAATTTTTTACAAGTGTATATACTTAGACATTAAATGATAAACTTAACGTAAACATTGTTTTTACTTATCAACTAAAACTAAAACTATTAAGTGGTGATATAACGATATAAAATACATTGTTTTAATTTATTTTGATTGCATTATTCTAAACCGACTTATATAAAATAGGTTGCATACCAGTTTATTGTGACGACTATCATTGTTGATTTATTCAAAATCAATTCCATTACTTGAGGTGAGTTTATAGCCCCGCTTTAACTTAATTACAATTATTTTACAAATCTCGGGGTGAGATACATTGCTTGTTTTTACTTATGGACGCAAATACTTTACTTTCATTCAAATGATTACGGATTAGCCTAAGTAACAATAATTATTTTGCACGAGTTATCATGAGCTGTTAATTACTGTGTGTGAGCGCGAGTGTTATAAATAGATCTATTAGGATTGACATCCCCGTCCAGAATTGGTGCCAAACATGGCCAACGGACGTATACCATGTCGAATTTTGAATGTTACAACATTAACATGAATACATACTTTGTCTGAAACTGATTGGCGTACATATACTGTCGTAGCCTCAGTGTCATGAGCTTAGTGCAATCGTAATCACTTCTCCGGATATTGTATACCATGCAATACATATTTTAAACCTTACGGTCCAACTTTGTTACTTACTTAAACCTATGAACTCACCAACTTTATGTAACTACAACAAAATGAGCCTAATGCAACAATATACAAGCAACACTTTTTAAATGTGTTGCACTTTTATAAGATTGATGAAAAGGCAACATTTTCAAAATAAGTGTTGCATATTAATATCAAAAACAACACTTTTATTAAAAGTGTTGCAAGTTCAACAACATAACGCAATATATTAAAAAAGTGTTGCAATTACTAATGCATAAAGACAACACTTATTTTAAAGTGTTATACAAAAAATTATGAAAATCTAATCTCCCACTTGGTTTTTTCTTTAGTTCTCGCCTCCTTTTTTATCCAAAATTAAAACCCCCTCCGACACTTGCACATCCATCTGTATCCCCCCTCCCTTCATTTTTTCAATTGCAAATTCACATAGAAGGACACCAAACCTTTATGTTTTTTCACATAGCCTTCTTCTTCAGTTTCTTCATACCATCGTCGCTAATCCTTGTAAATTTGCAACCCCGTATTGGAATCTCCACAAGTCTAGCCTCTTTAATGAAATCATTGAAATCCCTCATTTCTCCTACATTCACTTGTGAATTCAATCTATCTTCATTTCTTCTCACTACATTAAGGTCTCCAAAAATACACCATGCCCCATTGCATCTATCCCTTAACCCAGATAATCTATCCCACAAAGATGCTTTATGTCTACTGACATGTGGCCCGTAAATGCAAGCTAAAAATACCTCACCAGTTCTTCCTTTCCACTCTCCTTTAACTACAACGAATCTTTCGTCTCCCATTGCTTCCTTATATTTAAATATACTCATATCTCATATTACTATAATTCCACCCGAATTTCTATTCGCCGGTAGTTGCGAAAAAACCAAAACCCGTTCCTCCCCATAATTCTTCTATCCATAACTCATCAACGACGTCGTACTTTGTTTCTTGTAATCCTATTACATCTGGTCGTTCGTCCCTAATGATTGAACTTACCTACCCTATTTCCCCCTCCTCAACCATACCCCTCACATTCAAAGATATAATTTTCATGATATAATAATATACAAATGAAATCATACCTAAAAATTCAATGTCGCTCCGTATGAGCAACCTCCTCGATCTCCCTCTTCGCTTCCGCCTTAGCCCAAGATACTCTAATTAATTCCCCGACTTCTTTTACCTATTCTATACTGATAGAAAAACTCTTGTTGTCTATATCTCCTCGTTCATTCCTTTTGAATACGAACATCCCTTCCTTCTCGACATCCACATCATGATACTCTTTATATATGTCTGAAACGCCTTTCTTGTATTCGCCTAGCCCTTTGAACCCCGTATGCCTTGCTACTTCCATTGCCTATTTCACACTTCTTCTTCCTATCTTTTTCATGCTCCTAATTTTACCCACATCGCCCATTCCTGGTAAAAATAACTTCCCATTATTTATGTACTCATTATTATATGTGTCGTTGGCTTTTCTCTTCTTTCTACACCTTTCTCTTCCACTACTGTTTGAGTTAGGATTTAAGTCACCTCTCTTTTCACCTCTCGACTGTACATCTAAATTATTTGTGTCGTTAACTGTATTTTGATGCTCATGTGTTGTCTTCACGTCCTGATAAAACTCAACCATACTGCCATTATTATTGACTACCGGCCTATTGTTGTTATTTTCTCCTGATACTCCATTGGGCTTCAAATTACTATCATCTTGGCCCATATTAACTTCATGAATTTTAGGCCTACTACAAACACTAGTTTCACATATTTTATTTCCCCCCATGCATGCGTCTTTCTTTGATTCTATACCCATGCATGCGTCTTTCTTTGATTCTATACCATGTGTCTTGAATTGATTGTAACCAAACAAACCCGTGCCAGTCTCTCAGGCTAAAACCCCTTTTTTACCTGTTAGAATTAGGATTAGAACTAACATAGGATTAACATAGGTTTGACTTAGATTAGAATTAACTTAGATTAGATAACCAAAATATAAATAAATTGAGAGATTTAACATCGCTTCAAGTGTTCGACACCCTACTTACCATGAATCTACCACCGACCGGGTACATTTCCCGTTAAAGTGTTATTTTTGGTTAAGTCGGCAAAATATAAATTTAAAACTTGAACTATCATAAATAAACACCACACAACGACACATCACCCTTCATTCTTTGTCTCTACTCGTATATTCATGCCTTACTCCACCTTCTTTATGCATGTCCTCCTTTTTCCTGTTACTACTTGCCCTATGTACTACATCAACATATCGACGGTTATCACGAGTATTTGTACCTCTCCCATACATCCCGTTATATGTTGACTGTAGATTATTCTTATTCATCTCCCTTGTGCCATTTTCCTTGTTTTCCAGGTTCCTTCTATTATGCTATGAATACCCTCATGACGTCGTCGCCTATCTTGATCCCGCGTAACCTCTTTAACAGTTCTTCAACATCTGACACGAACTTGTATCGGACGAATCCGTACCTCTGTCCATTACGAAGCCGTTTTTGAACCATAAACATGTCAAAACAGTCTCGTACTTCTTGAATATCATCCGTAAGTTACACATTCCCCATTCATCCGGAAAGTTGAAAAACATAAACGATACCAATGAATTACGTTTTCCACCAGCGTAATTCGATCCTAATCGCTTATCATTGTATTGCCCACTATTTCCTATGTGCCTTGGCCTCACATTCTCTCTTACACTCGCTTGACGAATCTCGCCTCGCTTTCTCGCTGGAAAGTTGCTAGCCTCATTTTTCTCTCTCTCTCACACGTATTTTCTCTCTCACTTACGGTTTAAATTAATACTTGGTAAAAACAGAGACTCGTGCCATTTATATAATAATAATATATTTTATCTTTTTCTCATCAAAACAAAATCTAAACCCAAATCTAAATTTAAATCCAAATCTAATTCCTAATCCTAAACCCACATGCAAACCAAACGGGCCCTTAATGTTATTTTGATTATTTAAAGAGAGTCGAATACAACCTAAACCTAAACTTTAGTAGTAGCGCTCAGATTAATTCTTGAATCGTGTTAAATTTCTTTGGGAAAATAGCAAAAAATTTCATTTTTTAGAGAGACTAATGAATGAAGCGGTATCCTTATCATCTTTTTCTAACCCCAATCAGATATTTATAGATGCAATGTCCCTTCACTCCTTTTTAAGAAAACTTTTGATACTACATACAGGTTATAAAATATCATATAGGCGCAAGTTGTTTGGGATTGCTTACTGATAACACAAATATGAGTCTTGACAATCTATGTTAAATAATCAAAGGGGACTATATGTGCTAATAAGCAAGGTTTTCATGATCAGAATTCTGTTCAGTATCGTTTTTGTCTTTCCAAGATCGAGACCGTAAGATGGAATCAGGATCTTAAGATCCTACTATAGTGTCATATTCTTAGTAGTTTTTGTAATATTTTTATATCTACAAATTATTATATATCATAAACACAAAATTATATTAATGTTTTATTGAAACACAATCCTAAACTATGATTATAAAATGTTTAACAAGATTAACATGTTATTTTTCAAATTCTACAAAACACATAAATTTGTAGTTTTTTAGTTTGTGGTTCGAGAAAAGTAAGATCGGATCGGAGTAGATCTAGATCCTAATGTCAAGATCGGGATCCTGTAAGATCTCAAGCTTGCAAATATCCTATGTATGATTCAAATCGTTTTTGTTTTGTGATATCGTAAATCCTAGGATCCTAAGATCCGCATTAGGATCTTAACTACCATGCTAATAGGACTTAAGAATCTAGTTTATCCCACCATTTAATTTGGTCAACGTTGTGAGTTACATACTTACATTTTGATCAATTTATGTTGGTTTTTGATGGATTTGTCTTCTGAATTTCAATTGGAAACAAGAAGAAATTTCAAAGTGTGAGAAAGAGATCATACTTGTCTAAGTCACATAAAAGAATTTGCGGCAAAATTTTGTATAAGCAGTTTCGATAAGCAATTTAATGCAACCTCTATGTATACAAGCAGTTTGATTAATCAATATGTATAATTCTATAGGTGGTTTGGGATTGTTTACCAAAACATTTTTTTCTAAAAAAAGCACATTCACTCCCGTGTACAGTATTTACACTAGTCAATAGGCATGACAGAGGCCGGTCTTTATAACTTATCTTTTAGACCGGTTTACGCACCGGTCTAAATATGTTTTTATTTTCCACAACCCCCCTCATTAAGACTGGAAAAAGCACATGTTTGAAAGTCTTTAACAACCAGTCTTAGAGACGCTTTTTTGGTACTGATATAAAAGATACAAGCATAAGGCTAGGCACTATAGTGACCACCAACGACTTTCATTTTTCCCTGCCACATCAGCTTTTCTCTCTTCGACGACCTACAAACAACTTTTTATCACTATAAAGCGACCTTCATTTTTTTCAAATTTTTTTAACAACAAAATTAAATTTCATTAAATAAAAACATTACATAATAATAAAAAACATTACATAATAATTCAAATATAATAAAAACAATACAATAATAATTAAAAACTTAAAATAATAATCTAAGTTATATTGCTCCTTGATTTCGTCTTTCATCTCCTGCAGCTTCTGTTTTTGTAGTGCGGGCAAAGATGGGTTGATTTCTGAATTATATAATAAGATGTCTTTGTCCCGTTTCTTTTTTTCGGCTAATTCAACTGTTTGACACTGTATTGCAAGTTTCTCTCTTTTAAATTCCGCTGCTTTCCGACGCGCCACCTCTTGGATATCCAACTCCCGATTCTTCAACTGTATATAGGAGTCTTATTGCTCTTTCATCTTTTCCTATTTTGTCGACTTAATGTTGAAGAATTTGTCGGCTACCAAATCAACAAATGAAGAAGATCCCTCACGAGAAGAGGCGGATGATTTCTTCTTCTTAGATCGGTCATGACCCATTGGTCGATGTTCTTGAGTCTCTTCCTCAAACTCACCCGCTTCATTGTTCAAATTAAAAGCACCAGATATTTGACCCCGAGGTGGTTTCAAAAATCTTGGATTTTCTTCGCCCCTTTGTATTCTAGTAAAAATAAGGCATCTCAACTTTTAACCAACCTTTGTGATCTTTCAAAATGTTTCAACACGCCTCCAACGTAAAGTCATGCCTGTACATCAATTTGTATTCTGCACACACTTTTTGATACACATTGAGGTCACACAAACCACTTTCGTGATTATGTTCAATATTATTGATAATGGTACAAAAGCTACCAATTCTAGGGTGAACCCTATTTTTCCATTTGCTAAGGATCAAGTCGTACCCTCTCTTTGAACAAGTTTAAAAAGTACTTAATAACCGCTTCCCAAAACCTCTTAGCCTTCATACTGTTTCCTTTCTTGCTATTTTCCGACACATCGCACCAAGCTTGGCACAACGCGATCTCTTTCATCGTTGTCCAGTCTTTTGGCGGCTCCTTCTCCTTGGTATCATTCTTCTTGGCCTTCGAAGCACGTTTCTTCGAAAGGAGAGTCGTCGTCGTCGTCAACTGGAGCCGAATCGTGAGCCGAACCTTAACCCATAGAATAATCTTGGGCCGGGTAATACTCTTGACTCTACATTAACTGCGCAAAATCCATATCAAGAGTAACACGATTAAGCGGAGAATAAGGTTGATTTGCTTGGGAAGACGAATCCATAGTAGGACGATACAATCCAGTTGATGATTGGTAGAAAGATTGTTGGTGTTATATGGAGGATGAATGGACGATTTTGATAAAACATGTTATTATTTTGTGGTGGTTGTGATAATTGTGATTGATATTCAAAACCCGATGATCGAAAGCGCATGGGTGGTGAGACATTTTATAATTGGAAATTTGGATCCGGTCTTAAATGCGAAACACTTTCTTGAAGTCAGGATTTTAGAGTTTTTGATTCGAGTGTTTTCTTATTAAACATGGTGAAATGAATATGAGAAGTAGTTTGAATTGTTGTTTGAATTTGTGAAAAAAATAGTGAAATGAGTTGGGTATTTATAGTGTTAAATTATTTATAATTTAAAAGTTAAAAAAGTTTTTTTATATATAAAAAGCAGGTAACGGTTGGAAATTTTGTGAGATATTCCCACACGACAATAGTCGTCTGCTCGACCCACAATCACCCACGGCCGATGGCGACCGACATCGGCGCTACAAGGCGATAGACGCCGACTGACGCCGACCATCTTGGTCGACCGACCTTAGTGCATAGCCTAAAACCATAGAAGTAGGCATGACAACATCAAAACGTAAAAATATGAAAGCACATAAAAAAATAAATGAGCATACTGGTAGTGGTATACATAACTCAGTATACAAAGTATGTAACGAAACATTTATAATTTTATGACTTGAAGCGTAAGATGATGATATTTTTTTCTTCTAGATTGCATTGGCTGTTATCAATAAATTTTGTAGAGCTAAATTTAAAAAACAAGAACAAATATATAAAGCCCAAAGTCTTTTAACTATTTATCCAATTTAGAGTTGGGCCTTAAATTCGAGTATATAAAAAAGAGTTCAAAAGAATAAAACAAGCAAATATATCCGCGCGTTGCTGCGGGCGTTAATTTTTTTTCTATTTTTTTTTTTTTTTGTTTTTTCGCGTGTTTTTTTATGTTTAATAGTGTAAGTTTATTTTTTCCTGCGCGTTACTGCGGGACGTTAATTTTTCGCGCGTTGTTGCGTGTCATTAATTCTTTTTTTTTCCCTTTAATTTGTGCGTGTTTATTTTGTCGGTCTCATATTTAATAGTGCGGGTTTACCTTTTTAATATCATGTTTAGTAGTTTTTTTATGGTCTTACGCGTTGTAGCGTGGCGTTAAAATTTTATTTTTTTATTTTTTATTTTTTTTGCGAATTTATTTTTTTGGTCTTATGGTGTAAAATGACACTGTTTAAGTCAATTCGGAAATGCTACCGCGAGTATTTTTTTTATCTGAATGCGTCGGTACTTTTATAACAATTTTTTTCCTCCTTATTTTGTGCCAAAAAATATTATTTTTTTAAAAAGAAAAAAACTAATTGGACCGGCCCAAATTTTTGGACTAAATCTTTTGGGCTTCTTTTTATCCCGGCACAACAGTAAATGCGAAAGTAACACATCTCAAATGATAATATATATAATTTGATGGATCCGAAGTTTTATCCAATTTAGAGTTGGGCCTTAAATTCGAGTATATAGAAAAGGATCCGAAGTTTTAAAAAAGTTGAGGGCACAAATAACTTTGAAGACACAATTTTTAAAATTTTTTTTGAGGTCATGTGCGAAATTAGTTTTTTAAAAAGCTTTTCGAAAAAAAATGTTATATATAAAGTGTCATCATTTAGAAGATATACTGTAATTAATTATCTAAACATTCAACATATTACTCATTTAAGATATTTTCTAATCTAAATACATTTTGTTTCGTGAAAAATATGTGTGTCCATGCATATTAATGTTAACGAGACAAGATTTGGGGCCTTTAAATTTTTTGGGGCCCTAAGCAGTCGTCCACCTTGCACACCCTCAAATACGGCCCTACCCTGCATGCGTCTCAAGCCCGACATAAATCAACCGTATCTAATCTCGTCTTTTACGAGGTATGAAGGAGGTGAGATGTTACTCGAAAGTAGGGAAACTGCTTTCAAAAGACCATCGGTCTTTATGCAAGGAATGAGAATCGAACTCTAACTTCTGTCTCTAAAAAATAGAGGTTTTTTCAACTGATCCAACCTGCTTAGTCATAAGCTCCGATATGTGCCACACACAGGGTTTAGATTTACCTTGTATTTTTGTAAGCCATGTAAGTACTTTGTTTTTCTATGGGTACCTTCATTGGGTGTAAAAAATTGACTTGAATAAAATATCATCAACACAATGTTGTCATTTCCTTGCTTGCTAGTGTACGTAACTTTATTAATTGAGGGTGGGTTGTTTAATAAACATTGGATTAGTTTTGGTTGGAATAATGTTGAAGGGTATCCTCACTTCTAAACTCATTGTCTTCATTCATTTGTAGATAACGATTGTTGAACCCATGTGTAACAAGTAACAACATCCTATGTCCACCACTCATGGTGATAAAAAACAACTTATAATATACTTTTAAAAAGTTAGAAATTGTGTGTTGTGATGGCGACATATAGAGCTTATACTATTGCTAATTCGTATTGAAATGAATAAGAATACTGCTGTATATATATTGCGTGTAGGCAACCTCCTCTATCTTCCAATTTTCAATTAAGTTTATTTGTAAATTAGTCCCAATATCACGTCACTCGTTGCTTAATTCATTTCCTAACATTTTCATTTGAAGTTTCAATGAAATGATAATGGATGTCATGGACACACGTTTTAACAAAAAAGAAAAAAAAAATCATGCCCGTAGATTTGGAATTTATAACGAAGAATCCTTTACAAGAACCGATTAGTAAGATTCTTGACAATAACTCGATTAAAATAAAAAAGAAAGATACTTCTTTCGTCTCATTTTTATTGTTCACTTTCCTTTTTTGGGATTTCCCAATTTAATTGTCCACCACTAAAAATAGATAGAGAAGTTTGATCAAATTTACTAAATATCCTTATTTAAAATTATTATTGCAGACTTTAAAGAATACTTTAATTAATTAGTTAAGGGTAAACCTGTCATTTTGCCAAAAAGTAAGAAAGAGAAAGCAATAATAAATGCATTTTTCTTAAATTGTATATTTTTTATCGGGGGACAATAATTTTGAGACGGAGAGAGTAACGTATAACCTTGCAAAGAAATTTAAAGTAATTTCTCAGAACATAATTTGTGAAAATTCATGTTAATAACATTAGAAACAGAATTATGTTAGTAACGGTAATAAACTTGCAGAATCATAAGGCTTCTTTTATCAGTCACCGCGAAAAACACCTTCTCATCGGACACATTAGCGCCACATCAGATTTCTCTCTCCAACTTTTTACCCTCAATCCCTCTAACACTTCACTATTATTAATCACAAAACCCCTCACCGAACAAACCATTTTTTTATTAAAAACTAAAACTTTTATTTTTCATAAATTAAAAACATTACATTAAAAATTGAAAACGTAAACGTATGGAATTAAAAAATGTAAACGTACGGGATTAAAAACGTAAACACTCCATAGATAAATAAAAAACATAAAATAAAATGTATTTTGTTGACACATTTTGTTATTAGTGATGGTATAGAGTATATAATTTGAAGTTGTGTTTAACAATATTGAAGTTTAAAGGATATTTATAAGTAAGTAAAATAATAATGGAGACCCACAATGACACAATGCCCTAAAAGTGTGCATCTCACCATTGTGAGCAAATTTGCTCCATCCTCACTCGTGACTACTTGGACTTTAGTGGGAGTCACTCGTGAGCCAAGCCTCACCGGTCACGAATCCCTCCCTCACGCCTGATAAACGTAGTCTAAGACGATGCACCCCTCGTTATAGTTTTTTTATGTACTTATAATCGCGCCATGCATGTTATAGCTGCACCACCAAAAGGCGTCACATGCTTGTTATAGCCTTACCGCCAGGGCCGACTTTGAGGGTGTGCTAGGTGGGTGACCGCACAGGGCCTCAAAAATTTTAGGGGCCCCAAAATTTGTCTACTTAACAATATGTTAAACATTTAGATAACTAATTTTCATTATAAATGACATTTTATATATAAAATTTCTTCTCGAAAGATTTCATTATGTAATTTCGCACGGGACCCTAAAAAAATTCAGTATTTTAGAGACGGCTCTGCTTACCGCCATCGCATAAAGCAAATTACGCTTTTTTTTTTCTTTTTTTTTTTTGAAGTGGTGTGAGTGGGGTTTTTGGTTGTATTATAAGAATGCTTTTAGGTAATGTGTTATAAAATGTTACGAGTAAAAACTGACGTGACGACGCCCATAACCTGTGCTTATGACTCGGTGCAGCTAGCCCTCTAAATGAAAGATTTATCTAAATGTACTGGTCTTTAATTTAGATGTTTTCCATGCATTTCAGTTCTCAATTTCCACGATACATCAAATTATAGGTTTTCCATTTGCTTAAAAAATATAATTGCGTGTGTAAGGCTTAGTCGTTTAGCGTGTTCACTATCGTGGGATTTCCTTTATTTTTTGGTATAATTATTGTACGTTACAAGTGACCAAGGCTACCTAAGATGACCAAACAAGAATATTTAAGTATTAATTAACAAATGAACAAACAAATATAAACCGTAAATAATCAAGTTTGAACTTTAAATATTATACACATTACAACATTAATGTACAAGAAAGATGAAACCAATACACCCAACAAAACATTTTCAATGTATCACAAAAAGGGTACGTGATCGAGTAACACCCATATAGCCCACCCCATTAAAAACAAAGAATAACAAATTTGTCCAAATAATTTTTGTTTACAAACCTTTAATAAATTTTCACAAATCATTCTTACCACACTTAAACCACAAAACCCTAATCGATCAACTTGATCGATTAGCAAGCCTTTGGTGGCTCAGTTGGGGCTACTTCTTCGGCCTTAACTGGAGTCACTTCTGGTGTTTTCTCAACCTCGGGAACCACCACCGGTGCCTCTTCTTTCTTCTCTTCCTCCACGACGATTTCCTTCTCTTTGGTGCTCGTTTCTTCGACGGGAGCCACTACTTCTGGCTCGGCTGCTGGTGTGGCTTCGGTTGCCGTTGCCTCCTCTTCCTTTTTCTCTTCGATCACTACTATGTATGTTGACACTTGCTCAAATACAAAGTAAATAGGTCCCTCGACATAGGCTGGTCCGTACTTGGTGCAAATTTCATGAGCCGGTTTTGAACCCGGGAATTCTAACACAAACAAAATAAAATTACTAAGCTTATTTACCATAGGAATTAATTAACTTGATTAACTAAGTTATGTGTGAAATAAAAGTTACCTATTTTAGAAAGTTCCTCAAGGAACTTGTCGACACCAGCTGATATCTTTTTCAAAGCGCCTTCTTTGCGTTCCTTCACCACTGCCTGATATATATTTAAGTAAAGTGGTAAAACTTGTTTTTTACAAATAGATTTCTATATAAAACTAGCAACAAGTCTGAAAATATATAATATAGACATCAAACAACAACAAATAAAAACTCCTTCAAAACACCAAGCAAACTCATGATACTATATATGACACTCCTGTTAAGAAAATTATCTTATAGTTTCTATTTTAATACGGAGTAGTAAGTTTCTTTTACATGTTTAGTACGGAGTATGTCTCAAAATATTTACCTTAATTTCATCAGTAGTAGCTTCATAGATTTCCTTAACTTTAGCTTCGAATTCAGCCTTCTTCTCTTCAAACTCTTTGCTGTAATCTACCTGCTCGAGTTTTTAAAAAAAATAGTTGTAAGGCATGATATATAATTAGATATTTAGTCGTAAGAATATATATTATGGTGGCATATATATGTGTCGTACCTTAGCTTCATCGTAGGTCTTGCAAGCTTCGGCAGCAGCCGCCTTCTTAACGTTGTTCTTCTCGAACAACTTCTTGAATTTTGGCACAACGGTCGATTTCCAGTAACCCATCTTTTGTTTTTTTTTTTGAATATTTTTCTTCACCTACGGTCTACATAAATAAACCATATATAATAGTAGTTAAAACCAGTGGCCATGCATGTGTAAACGCAAGATATATTTCTAAGATTTATTAAAAACAATATGTGATCAATACCGAATAAGCGCTCTAAACCTACTACGTTTCCAAGATTTGTTAAACAATATTAAGATAAGATTAAGGGATATTTGATGGAATAATTAAGAAGATGGAAATTAAGATACCTTATGGGAGCAACTGCGTTGATTGTTGATAGAGATGATATTTTGTGATTGAGTGATAAGTGATGTGATCACAAGTTATATGAGCTTTCAAAACCTTTGCCAAGCTACTTATTTTATTCTTCTTAAATTATTAAGCACGACTCCTTAAATTACTGTTTTGCCCTTTTAATTATGATCATGTCATCTTCCATTCATTAATCATCCTTAGTTTCCTGTCATATTTTATTTAGTAAACATCATTTATAAATAATTTACTATTTTCATTGTCTTATTATGAAAAATGTAATAAATTAAATATCATTATTAACCATCAAACCCGCTAGTAGCTGGTTATATCCACGTCATTAATGATTTTTAAATATAATCTACGGTGGTCGGTTTTACTCCATGTATGGGTTGGCCCATATTCTTACCCGGTTTTCTTTATTAACACCTTCTCACAAAATCAAAACACCATTTCACCCTTATTTTATGAATCATAATTTCGACTCAACTCAACCAAAACTAATTCACTACTTCTTTTCTAAATTAATTGCAAATGTCATCATCATCAGCCACTTCTCGTCATAGATTACCAACTAATTGCAAATGTGGTTTCCTTTGGTTAACTCGCTTTGTCTGGAAAGATTTGAACCCTAACCCTGCTAGGCGATTTCTAAACTGTCGCAATTCGAATGTAAGTAAATTTTCTTAATTTTATTCTAAGTACGACTCTAGGTAAATGATATGAAGTTTACTTTTATTCATAGTATTCAAATAGGTCATAAAAATCAATAATCTCAATTCTGATTACCGCTGATATGGTGTTTTTAACTTTTTATCTTTCCTATTCAGATTGCTGGTAAGAAGAAATGTGATGACTTCTCATGACCTACCGTATGTGACTCGGCATTCTGATCAAAGGTTTTTGTTTGTTAAGCATATTTGGGCTCAAGATCAGTTAGAAAGGCTTCAAGTTGAGCATGATGGGTTGGTGTCAAAGTTTGAACAAAGCAGAAAAAGTTGCAGGTTTATGAAGATCATGATTGCTTGCATGGTGGTGGTGTTTATGGGGATGAAGATGTAGTTTGTAGGCTATGTTTATGTTATTCCTTATGTTGTTTGTAGTTTGGTTTGTAGTTTACTGGTTTGGGTTGTAATGAATGATGATTTTCACAGCTTCTTATAAGCTGTTAATGAAAGCCACTACAATGGCAGTTTTGTACAAATTTTTGTAGTTTATTGTTGTGTGTTTTTTAATTGTATGCTCAACTGTATGTGGTTTATGGGTTCAAGATCAGACAACACAACACTAAAGCTAATACAATGGTTTATGGGTTCAAGACCAGACAACATAACACTAAAGCCAATATATAGGACACAAAATGAAAGTGGTCCAGCTTTGTTGGCTACACTATAACACTAAAGGCAATTTAATAGCAGGCAAGAAACTCAACTACCAAAGTCAAAAAATGATAAAACAAGAGGGGAAATTTAATAAGCCGTCTGCATATATTCTAGGTCCCACATGGTAGGGTACAAAATGGAGCAATTATCTTACAAAATATGCAACCAACCACTGGCTGCAAACCCTATCCATAGATTACAAAAGATAGTGTTTGTTCATCCACATCTACAGAGACTGAAATGTTCAAATACATAAATAAAACAGTAACATTCAACATCAAATGCCTTATCTGGAGTAGATCCAGTACCATTCTTATCAAACTTGAAGTTTTTCATTTTCTGATTGAAGATTCTTTCAAATATGCCTCTGTTCTTGTGAAAAATCCTCATCTGATTTGGAACTTCAGCTGCCTTGGATTTCTTGGATCTGGTACGTTTTGGGTTGGCTTCAACTGTGCTTTCTTGTGTGGGTAAGTCTACTCCAACTTGTAATGGCTCATCTTCAATCATGGGTTTTTTACAACAGTTACATCTTCAGTCAAGGGTTGTTTTTCAGCAGCTACATCTTCTACATGATCAAATTCCCTAGCACACTCCTCCCAAAACTGGTCATCCTCATCAATTACCATTTGTTATTTTTCCATTTCATACACAGCCTTCATATCCATTTTGAATTGATGTTCCTAGATAAGTTAATATTTGGTTAGACATTATCCAAACACCTCTTAAAATTCATAGCAGTTGCATAAATTTGTTAAGACTAAATAGTATAAGTTGGTACATTACCTCATCTGATGATTCATCCTTTAAACCTTAGAATAGTATAGTGTTAGAACATCTACCTCTTTTGCTTGAACTTATACCTCTTTTGCTTACACCACCCCTAGAACCACCTCTGCTAGTTGCACCACCCCTAGAACCACCTCTGCTGGTTGCACCATCCCTAGAACCACCTCTGTTGGTTGCACCACCCCTAGAACCACCTCTTTTGCTAGAAGCACTACTTTTGGTAGATCTGCCTCTTTTTTAGGAATCAAAAGACTCTTGCCTTTGTTTGTTCCTGTTGAAGCTGATGCAGCATGTGATGGCATAGTGTTAGAACATGTACTAGTGTTTGAACCAGCTGTAGTATGTGATGACATAGTGTTTGAACCAGATGGTGTAGGAGGTGGTGGCATAGTGTTATAACCAGATGGTGGTGGCATAGTATTTGAAGTAGATGGTGATGGTGTAGGAGGTGGTGGCATAGTGTTTCAAGTAGATGGTGTAGGAGGTGGTGGCATAGTGTTTGAAGTAGATGGTGTAGCAGTGGGAGGTAACATGCTGTTTGATGGGGCCTCCCGAAACACAATACCTTTTGTAGGATCGTTTATTTCATAACACGGTGATGATTCTTGTGATTGGGCTAGTTTCTAGAGAGAGAAAGACATGAGAGATATTTTCTAGAGAGAGAGTGTATATGTTTAAAGTGAAAATGAAATTTACTAGCTTACCTCTTCCAAAGTTGGAAGAGGCTTATATAGTTTTTACAAAATACTGGGTATTAGTACCCGGCTTAAAACCGAAAGACATACGATTAACTATTAAACTACGAACTATTATAAACAATAAATATACAGGGTGACCGAGTCTTTTACTCATATCTAACAACTCCAATCATAACTAGAACCATCACAAGACACCAAAGCATTAGAAGTAGTTATCTCTACTGGCACAACCCTTCTTGTGTTCTCCCTATTCCTGTTTTCTTGGTTCCTTGGAGCCCTATACTCCCTTGCAAAGTGTCCCCTTTTGTGACAGTTGTAACACTTTACCTTAGAGTTATCAAACCCAATGGTCTCAGTACCATTCACAGAAAACTTCCTTCTGGTGTTCTTTAAGAATCTCCTTGCCTTCATTGTTAGCATAACCATCTGCCACCTTAAATCCATCTCTTCTAAATCATCAGGATTAATTTGTTGCAAGTCCTCATTGTCAAGTTATGGACTATTTGGTTGACTTGCAAAGAAAGCACAGATGACAGCATCACCTAAGTTGTCAATTGTTGTTGAGTTAACAATAGTAGCTTGAGTGCTAGCAGTTGTAACACCATGAGAAGTATTAACTGCTCCATTTGTACTGCTGGTACTGTTTGAGGACACAAAGGCTACGTTTTGTATGTTTGTGCTTGAGCTTGATGTCCCTTTGACCTCTGGTTCATAGATATTCAGGTTGTTGTAAAAATCATCCAGGCTTAATGTATCCATCTCAGGCTTGTTCCTCCACATAATGGTATGTGTGCTCCATTCTGGTGATAGACTTCTTAAGAACTTTTGATCCACGAGCTTGTTTGATGTAGGCTCTTGCAAAAGATTTCCATTCTTCATAGTGAATACCTTCGTTTCACTCGGATTGTTCTGGCATATCACAAGGATAATGCGTCTAGGACCTCTCTTAAGATAACCTTGTTTTCCATAGTGTGTGACAGACAAGATAAATGGAAATGTGTCCTAACGAGATTAATTGATGATCTCTTGGCTCTAGACTCGAAAGTGCGCTTTGATATTAGTGATCGGAGGTGGAGTGACTTGCAACCACTTTTCATACCGACTTACTCGACGTGAGTGAGACAGTAGATTGCATGTTTAGTCTCCATGACAAATGAGACAAGTTTCTTTCAGAGAACTCGAATGGCTGGGAAGGGTTGTGCATTGCATCACTGGGTCCATGATGTCGTCTTCAATGTCAGCAATCAACTTGTGATTCTGACAGCATATGTATTGACCCGGTTTCTGCCTAAGAGTATGGAGGGCTTCTTTCTTTACACCCTTTATCCGTACAATTCTTTTTCATTCTTCAACCCCTTCAGTGCTTACCGAGACTTCATGACTAGCACCTTGTTGGGTATATTCTAGTACTAGCTCCATCTCAGTCGGCACTATTCCCTTGTTCTTAAATTTACTCCTTTTTAACATTACCTAAGGACCTTCTGTATAACTAGTGATTGTCCCAGTGGTAGATCCCTCCGGTTCTGGCAAGGATCATAGGAACGAGTACCTAACTACCTCTTATAACTTCGACATAAGTAATACAATTGGTCAGTCTTTTGGTACAGTTCACCTTGCAATAAAATCACTATTAAAAAACTCAATCAGGTACTTATGATATAACTATCAAAGTGTTTAGTACCTGATTGTTTTTGCATTTCAGAAAAGCTCCCCCTCAACATGTGCATCGGTATTCGAAAATGTTTAGCACATGGGGGTGGAGAATACACCTTGAGAACCTTAGATGTATGATCATATTTTAGTTACAAGCTGTGTTGATCATATTAATGCTCCCTTCAATGTTGAGGGTATGTGTTAGTGTCAGATATGAAATTGTGAAAGATTTTTCGTTAAACTCAAAAAACCTGTTTTTAGTTAAGTTTATTGAAAAAAATCATGAAGATGATATCCGGAACATAATCATCAAATTCCTTACAACTTAGAATGCTACAAGATGTATGTTGCCATTACGATGATATTGATCTTATTCATTCACTTCTCTTGATTAGTTGGTGTTGCCAATATCTTGACGTCTTCTCCACTAATGATGCATTCGAGATTTCTGATCTTTAACTTTCTCCTAATTATCTCGATGACTGTAGTTTTTTTGTTAGTGGAGGGAGGTTTATGTCGGTGGAAGTGTTGATGTTGGATCAGTTGTCTTCTGTTACGCTTGAAGGTATCATCAGCTGATGTAGTGGAGCTCTGAAGATTTGGTTCTTAGAGTCTCTTTTGTCTCTCCAAGACCCGGTTACACTTTCCAATCGATACTCAGACATTAAATTTGAACAACCCTCTCCCCCTCAATCGATGACTCGTTTTCTATTGAAAGAGCAGTAGTCATTGATTGAGTGTTAAATTGTCCGGATTGATTTTCAAACAACACTTTTACCACCTTGATTAACACAAATATATTTGAAGAATCAATTAAGAAAAATTATTTGGTTATCAAACAGGAAGACTTCTCTTCCGAATTAAGAATTCTTTGCTTCTTTGATGACCGGCTAACCAATCTATCTCTAAGAAACCGAGCACTTCCTGACGTACTTCTTCTCGAATCCTGACATCCCGCCTGATCGATCTGCATAAGGCTGTTAGTGAAATATAGGCCATTGTCCTTCGGATACCAGACCCTGTTATTATGGTTCCTTTTAGGTACCGAAAAGATACGTTTGATTTTGCTGCAAGGTGCTTTTTTGGTAGGCTTTGCGATATCTAGCACAATGCACACATCGAAATACAGTTCTGGACTACTGGTTGTTAAGGTTCATTAGGGAGCCTACCATTCCTCTCAAATCGAGTTTGGTCAAACGGAATCCCCATGAGAATCCTCGTCCAGTTGCAATCGATCCTCCATTGGTGTCATAGACAGGGTCAGAGATGATCCATGCATATTTCTTTAGATTCGAGAGCATATTTTGCTTGGTTTAATTAAGTTGCCTATGGGATTTTGATGAAAACTTGTAGTCTAAAGAAAACGACGATTTGTTCCCATCAGTGACATCTGAAATTTGGAGCGCATTTCTTTAGAAAATATAGAAGATTATGATCTGTTAGGCAAAAATGATGTCATTTACGTATATTTGAACAAGTAGAATTATGTTTGCTGATTTGCGTGTGAATAACGTTCGAGTCACAAGACACCCTTGAAGAAAGAAATTGTTGGCCAAAAGGAACTTTGATAGTGTGTCTTACCACGCCCTTGGTGCCTGGTCTTTTGGCATTTTAAGTCCGTTTTTGGTTATTTCAGCTCGTTTTTAAAGGTAAAAGGTATGTGTATTTAAGCACATACCACTGACAAAGACTTCTTCTTGAAGATCACCATTCAGAAAAGCAGTTTTGACATCCATCTGGTAGATGATCATATTCTTGGTTGCAGCATTGGCAATGAATATTCTGATGGCCTCTATCCGTGCAACTGGAGAAAACGATTCTTCAAAATCAATACCTTCCTCCTGAAGATATCCCTTTGCAACTAACCAAGCTTTGTTTTTCAGTACATCACCATACTCATCAAGCTTCACTTTGTAGATCCACTTGAGAGCAATAACCATAACATAGATTGGGCGAGGTACTAATTCCCATACTTCAAGTCGATCAAATTCGTGAATTTCATCTTGCATGGCTTGAAACCAACAGTCTTCTATCACGGCCATTTTGAAGTTCTTTTGGTTCAAGTCTTGTACTACCCGTTTGCTGGCAATGATATCCCAAGAAATGAAGGGGACTATGCTGAGGAAGATCAACAGATCATCAGACAGAGAAAAATCTTAAAACCAGAGTTAGGAGATCCTGTTATAATGAGATGCCAACCTTACAAAATTCCGCTAACAGAGGTTTTGTTGCCCCATAAAATCTCACCTGTGGAATATTTTCGCGTGTGGCCTAGTTTACCTGCTATGGTAGAGTTTACGGGTACTTACACGTATGAAGGTAGTGGGTTTAAGGCTACCGGTGCTCAGCAATATGGTTCTTCCCCTTTTTTAAGTGGTCTCAGATCTCTATCTTCCAAACCTTTTCACCGAGTTTGCTCTCACATCATTCGAACCGTAGCTGGTTTCCAGCTATGCTTCGCTGCAAAAACATGGCATGGAGGTTTCTTGGGGATGATGATATTCGGTGCCAGTGAAGTTAGCAGAAACATAGATCTTGGGGACGAAACCACAGCTATGATATGCAAATTCGTGGTTTGAGCATCAGATGCGGCTATAATAAAAGAAGTCGGGTCAGATCTACAGTCATGGTGTGACGACCTTACTGATGGTGGTGTTGAGTACATGCCTGAAGAA
>BQNB010051068.1:0-41188 GCA_026074375.1 Tanacetum coccineum
GTTAAAAACGAGTTATACGTTAATAAACGAAGTCGTGAGTAAATTTTTATAAAAACATTTTTATAAAATTATAAACAGCAAGTATTAATATTTTTAATAAATAATACACATTTTTAGGATTCCAAAATGATAAGAATTATAATTTTTCAATTAATAACGAATGAGTTATGAATTTCACGAGTTTACGACAAGGAATACTTTTATAAAACTAATTTTATAAAAGTTACTATTCATGACAGAAACATATATTTTTTTAAACCTCATAAATAGATAGGACTTTCAATTACGAGAACGTGCTCGAAAGAATCGCTAAAAACGGAGCTATAACAAAGAAATTACGACATTTACGAGTTTACGATAACAAAAACTATATAAATTTTGAAAATGTCAAAAGTTGATAACTCGTCTTAATACGAAAACGTGAGCGCAAGAAACACCTCAAACGGACTTGAAACGTGAAAGTTATGCCAGTTTTACTAAAACGGTAATTATAAATGTTTTTTTTACTTATTAAACACAATTTGACCAAAACAATTAGATGGTGATGTAGCTATGTAGACTTGTATATGGTAGATGTTAATCATCATGCTTAGTACTTATACGACCTTAAATTAAATAGGTTGCATCTGACGATTTACGTGACGCATTATCTGTGATATACTTGGCATACACTCACTCAAGGTGAGTTCATAGCCCCACGTTTTACATGATTTGTTTTACAAGTTTTTGGGGTGAGAAACATGCAATGTTTTATAATTGGACACAAGTGGTTAAGTTTTATATTATGATTACATGTTGCCTAAGTAGCGATAACCCAATCTGAGCCCATTATCATGAACTGTTAATTACGAGCGCGAATGTTATGAATAGATCTATTGGGTTTGACAACCCCGTTCGGGTGATTAGCTATCACTAGCGAAACGAACGTATACCATGTCGAATATAGGATGTTGCGGGTTAGAACATCACCAGCAAACGGCCCCATTAATTGCATCCATACATGTCAAGCATCAGTGTCATGAGCTTAGAGCAACGTAATTACATTTATATGATATCTGCATCTGTTGCATTATCATACACTTGGGAGATCTTGTGGTCCTACAATATATGATTTATCAAACCTATGAATTCACCAACATTATTGTTGACGTTTTAAAGCAATGTTTTTTAGGGGATCAATAAGCACGAGGTGCGATGGATACATTGTGTGGTTTGAATTGGTATGTCAAGCAATAAAGATATTTTTCGCATTTCAATTTGTTATCTGTTATGGTCTGAAAACTTTGTATTTTAGATCAAGAGAACTAGTTAATCTTTCGAGCTAAATTTACCAATTACTTGTTAATCCAATGTATCATTTTCAAACGACTTTTTGGTCGTTCTATATATATCTTGTGTTATTGATCTGAGAAGTAACACGCCCCGGACCCATATTCCGCTGCGACCCAATATGGTGTGTAACAGATTTGTATCCAAGAGCAAGGTTATAGATGATCCAGTCAAATGATTTTGCTTGACTATAACCTTTTTCAAACAACGAATACATAACAATGGGGGTGTACAAAGTGACATACATATGTGCATACATTCATGCATACACTATTTGTTTGCTTTAGTGGGACTAGATGCATTCAAAATTGATATACATGTTATATTATAGTACTATATTACTATGGAGGTATAATGTAATATACAAAGATTGAAGTTGGCATTCTGTTCGCACAACCTCTACATTATGATTATATAATGGGATATTTATATAAAATATGGGAATATTTCTTTATAGCGCAAGGTATGTCCGATAAGCTCGTATGTCCTAAGCGCTACCTAAACATTAAGCTATCGAATATGATACCTTACCATCATTCATTTCTGCATAAAGTGCCTACTCGAATCTACCATACCAGCCATATATAATATATTTATATAATTTGAAGTTTTGCTCTGCAGCAAGCGGATAATGTTTTTCATTATAATCGATTTCCTACACGTTTGTTTTATATTAATTTCGAGCCATGGATATTCCAATGAGCTTCTGATGAGGAGCTAGAGGAACTAATGAAAGGATCACCTACTAAACTGTTATGCCTCACGCTACAGCCTTATCACCAGGCGACATGCTGACTCTAATCCCGGAAGAGGAAAAGTAGGATCTGATGAGGATCCTGCTGACCATCCTGCCCGACGATATTACAATTATATAATGGAGCCAACGATGATGACAACGGATAGATGATGATCGATGAAAGGATGAGGAGACGGGGAGGATAGGAGCACCTAGCTCTATCAACCCTCCTACCTGTACTAAAGATGATCCTATCCCTCAAGCAAGGATGCAGAGGCAATTTACGACTGATAGTCTGCTCTAGGCGCACCCACACCGAAAACATCTTGTCTATAGAGACCAAATCCCTACAGTAACTATGTTTATTAACACCATACCCCACTATCACCATCTACTAAGGCAGGCATTACCGAGATGTTGCTACACTACCTTCATCATCACCACCACCAGAGAATGTGGAGTCACTTAAAGATAACATAAGAGTCTAGCATCTAGAATCTTGAGAGGCACCCTGGCCATAGACAAATAGATTTGTCAGTGTAGCTCATTTTGTATTCCACTTTTATTTTAAAAAAGAAAAAATTTTTTTTTTTTTTCTAAACATGAGTAATACTCTGTGTTATTGGTTAATTAAAAGCTTGTACTCTTTTACTCATGTAAAATGATGTATTAAGTATTAACTTACGCTGTTGGTTATGATCATGCTACTGGACGATGGGGATTTATTTATGCTATGGTTGCTGTTATCTTATATCTATGCATAACGTGGTCTCACCTTACCTACTTGTTGGGATCACGGAGTGTCATAATTTTCCCTTGAATGAAACTTCATATACATTTTGTTCCCTGTGACTTTCAGGAAACAATGACAACTGTTGATCAAGGGATGAGTTGTTGAGGAAATTGAGCAGGTTTTATAGCCGAGCGAAGTGGCTAAAGCTATCAGAGGCAATTGCCATTTTATGAAGACGAAAACCAACATGGCCCTAAGTCATAAGCCAGACCGAACAACAATAATGCAAGGTAGCAAGAAGCTAACAGCAAAAAGAAAAGTGGAAGGTAACCACAATGGCAATGTACTGTAAAGTTCGGGAATAGTCAATATAAAGAAAAAAAAAAAAAAAAAAAAAAAAAAAAAAAAAAAAATAAGAAAAAAAAAAAAAAAAAAAAAAAAAAAAAAAAAAAAAGAAGTTTGATCCACAGTGAACCCAGATTGTAGAATCCAGCTGCTGCTAGGAATCACGAACTCACGCTGTTAAGTGTGTAAGTCTGAGAACTTCAAGAGTGAGGTGTCCAATAGTGAAGTTCCAAAAAAATGTGTGGATAAAAAGATCAGCACTCTTGCTGAACGCCAGACTGAGAACAAGAGGAAGTTTGAAAACACTTCTCGAAATAGTCAGAATCAACAACAACAACAAATCAAGAGGCAAAACACTGGCAGGGCATACACTACTGGATCGGATGATAAGAAACCATATGGGGGATCTAAACCCCTGTGCTCAAAGTGCAATTACCACCAATGACGTGTTCCGTGTCTCCAAAGTGCTATCAATGCAACAAAGTACGTCACATCGCCTTGACTGTAGGGTACGGGAAATTCCAAAGCTGTTAACAACCAAATGTTCCACTGTGACAATCAGAAGATTATTTGCTATGGAATTGGGAATCAAGGGCACTACGAAGAGGGATTGCCCAGAGGCTAAAAAACAAAGTCATAAAAACCAAATTGAAGGTACTAGAGCACATGGAGTGGTGCATACCTTAAGAGGAGGAGAAACCGATCAAGGCCCTAACAACATTAAGGATGGGATCGAAGCTTAAAAGAGAAAGTTGGCTCGCCTTGCCTAGCAAACAATAAGTTGGAACTATCTTAAACTTTATTTCCTTAGGAATTCTCGTTATTTCCTTAAATCTCATTTGTACGAATGATTTCATATTATCTATTATGAGAATTTCGTCAATATTAACTTAGGGGGGGTTCCCTTACATTACTCTTACGAACTACTCTCATCGAATATCAAGATATTATAACGCTATTTTGACGATAAAGAGCAATGCATCATTAGCCTCAATTATACTGGCCTAACAACTATGTATTAATTCATGAAGGTAACCATGCCGTGCTAGATTAAGTCCACTCTAAAAACCGTCTTTGTTAAGGAAACAATTTTTAACTTATAACATGTATTTTGTGTGCGTAATCATAGAACGCTTTACGTTTAGAAATCGAATTAGTAACCAAAGTCAACTAAGGTCAGACCTTTCACTCCATCTTACTATAAAGTTGGCATCATCTTATACCAAATCCTAAGCCGAGAAGCCAAGACACATTACTAGTCGCCCTAAGACAATTTCGCTATCTAATTTGCTCGCCATTAGAGAATTTACTAAATCACCCATTCGAAATCAACTTAATGCCTATAAGAACTAGGTAAGTTTTAATGATAATAATCATATGGATGGGTTGGCGAAATACCAAGCGATCATTGTGAGTGCCAAGAAGATTGGTTGTACCCCGGAGAAGAAGTGACTTGAGAATGGTACCAATAGTTTCAAGACCTTTCCCGAATATTTCAGAGGACTTGCCCGGGTCCTTCCTCCGACTCCGACAAGTGGAGTATCCAAATTGATTATGGTACTGGTAGCTGCAACTGTAGCATCGAGCACCTTATCGATTGGCGGCCTTCGAGGATGAATGAAAGTTATATTTGGGAACTGAAAGAGCTAGTCTACAAAGGGCTTTATAAGACCCATTTCCCACACCTTTGGGGAGCTCCTGTCTTTTTTATCGAGAAGAAGGACGGATTTCCATTCCGGATGTCATTGACTATCGAGATATTAAAAAAACTGACGGTGAGAACCGTTATCCACTACCCAAAATGAATGATTTACTTGATCAGCTGCAAGGGTCGAATATCTACTCGAAGATCGACCTAAGGTCAGGTCATCATAAATTGAAGGTTCGGGGGGGGGGAGGCAGACATCTCGAGACTACCTCGATACAAAGAACTCGATAAGGACTATGAAATTCCAAGTTATGCCGGGTTTGGTTTTACTAATGCACTCCTGTATTCATGTGACCTTATGAATCGTGTATGCACAACTATATCTGTATAATTTCGTGATTGTCTTTATTGACGATATCTGATAATATTCGAAGAACACGAAAGACATAAAGAGACACCTAAGCAAACCTTAGAAAAGCTTAAGAAGGAGGATTGTGTATGCCAATATTCAATGCGAATTTTGGATTCCCAAAGTACAGTTCCTCGGTCATGTGATCGATAGTGAAGGAATTCATGTGGATCCAGCCAAGATTGAACCAATAAAGATTGGACATCTCCTAGCCACCAACGGAGAATTCCGTACATTTTTTAAGTCATGCTGGGTATTACCGAAGATTCATTGAAAGGGTTTTCAAAGGATCTCCAAACCAAAGACAAAGCTTACTCAAGAAGAAGGTCCAGTTTGAGTTGGGGCGATAAACCCAAGAAGCAGCTTTTCAACTGTTGAACAAAAGTTTGTGCAGTGCACCAATCCTTGCATTACATGAAGGAACGAAGATTTATCGCATACGCGATGCTTCTAAGAAGGGGTGGGCACTGTATTGATGTAAGAGAAAAAGGAGATTCTTATGCATTACTCCAGTGAAGATCCCATGAAAGAACTATACAACTTCATGAATCTAGAACATGGTGCGTAGTTTTCGCTCTTAAGATCTGGAGACATAATTTATATGGAACAAATTGTACGGTGTTCACCGATCACAAGAGTTTTTTTTTTTTATTTTTTGCAACACATTTTAGATCAAAAAGAGTTGAATATGAGGTAACGCCGATTGTTAGTAGTTGCTAAGTGATTGACGATTGCGATAATCGTTATCACCCTTGGAAAGCAAATATCTTGCTGATGCTTTGAAGCAGGAAAGAAACGAGAACCACCATTAAGATTTTGAGCCTTAGTCATACTATTATATTGGATCTTCCCAAACCAACTTAAATGCTAGACTGAAGTGCGAAAACCAGAGAACCATTAAGAGGGAAGAGTTGGGGGAATGTGTTGATTGAAATGCTAAATTTTCCGAAGCGATTAGAGAACAAAATTTGTAACCACGTGCTGATAGAAACACTATGCCTCAAGGCAGAAGTTTGGTTACCATGTTATAGGCGATTTGCGGACTGTGACCATGCACGTAGTACCACTAAATCTAAAATACTCTATTCATCCAGTTCCGACAAAATGTACCAAGACATGAAGAAGCTATATTGGTGGCCTCAACATGAAAGCCGACATAGCCACTTAATGTTAACAAGTGTTTGACCACTCTAAGGTCACGGCTGAACACAAAGGCCAACAGGATTGTTTGGTACAACCCAAATACCCGAATGGAATGGGACAACATCACCGAGGATTTGTCACGAAAACTTTCCTAAGACAACTCCAAGGCTATGAATACAAATATGGTGATCGTTAACCGACTCACTAAGTCTGCGATCTTCCCATCCAATGAGAGAGACCGATCCTGAATAAACTCGCAAGATAGGTACCTAAAGGGAGGTGTTCACGAGGCATGGGCATACCCGTCTCAAATCATTAGTTGATCTGTGACCCGAGATTCGCATCAATTTCTGGAGGTCACTTCAGAATGCTTTGGGTACTAATTTGGATATGAGTACTGCGTACCATCCACAAACAGATGGGCAAAGCGAGAGGACCATTCAAACTCTCGAGGATATGCTGCGTGCTTGTGCAATCGACTTTGGAAAGGGTTGGGTTAACCATTTGCCATTGGTCGAGTTCTCATATAACAATAGCTATCACGCTAGCATCAAGGCCGCACCATTTGAAGCACTTTATGGTCGAAAGTGTCGTTCACTGTTGTCGTGTACTGAAGTTGGTAGAGCTCAGATACTCGTCCCAGAACAAATTCAAGAAACCACTTGAGAAAATTCATTCAGATCACGCGAAAGGATGCAAGCCGTTCGTGACGTACAGAAAGTAACGCTTGACTTGAAGCGTAAACCAATGGAATTCCAAGTCGGGGATAAAGTTATGCTTAAGGTCTCGCCTTGGAAAGGGGTCGTACGTTTTGGCAAACGGGGGAAGTTGAACCCTAGGTATGTTGGACCTTTTAAGGTGATAGAAAGGGTTGGAGAAGTTGCTTACAAGCTTGAACTTCCAGAAGAATTGAGCAGAGTCCATAATACATTTCATGTATCTAATCTGAAAAAGTGTCATGCCGACGAACCATTAGCCGTTATCGTTGGATAGTACTTAATTTGGACGACAGACTTCATTTTGTTGAGGAACCATAAGAAATAGTGCCGTGAATGTTAAACGTTTGAAGCAAAGTCGGATCCATTAGGTCAAAGTTCGATGGTACTTCCAAGAGAGGTCCTGAGTTCACGTGGGAGCGTGAAGACCAGTTCAAAAAGAAATACCCACATCTCTTCATCAAGACCGCACCGTCGTCAAGTGCTGCATTGTAAGCCTTGAGGACAAGGCTCGTTTAACGGGGGAAGTCTATAACACCCTGTGTTTTCAAGTCATTGACGACGTCACAAATCCGCAATGAACTATTTGTAAATGTACGTGTTCACTTTAAATCATAAGCCTATAGGTTTAAATCCGCGTAGCCAGAAAATTAGCGTTCAATGTAAACGGGGCATCGAAACAAATTAAAAGAGAGATAATGTTTAACTTCAAGCAAGGGTTATATAATTATTTTGAGGATAATTATTAACTTTGTTCATTTTATTTTTATCGGATACGTAAAGTGGTACTACCTCGCGATAAATTGCGATTACACTCACTAAAACCACAAAAACTTTTTCTACTCTCAACAAATACCCACTTTTATACAATTATAAAAAAAAAAAAAAATTATTAAATAATATGGGGGGGGGGGGGGGGGGGATTATATAAAAATTGATAAAAAATATTTGGGGGGGGGGGGGGGGGGGGGGGGGGAATTATATTGGTTATTTTATTTTTTTTATATACTAAAAATTAACATAATTATATCATGTATAATCTTTATATTTCCGAAAATCTTGTATCATATACAAGATTATACATGGAAAAATGAATAAGTCTTAACACCTTGGTCAAATCACACCATAACCTCATTAATGGCAAGACCATGCTTCCCCATACTTTGACTCCTAGACCATGCCTACCATACCTTGGACTTCCTTATGTTCCCTTGACTCATTATACATCTTATATTCATGCACATAGCTAGCAAGTAACTTATACATCACCAACACTTAAAGAAATCAAACCAAAACCTCCCTTTTTCTTCTATAGAGCTCACGGCTCAATAAGCCATCTCAAGCAATCCATACAAAATTTTTTTATAACCTATTACATACACTCTCATATAATATCTTAAGATACCTCAAAGTATTTTTGAAAGCCTTGATTAATTATTTACAATTATTGAAGCACGAAATCAAGATTTGTGGTTTTGTTAGAAAATAAAGGTTCTTATTTAAGTGCAAGCGTTGGTTTTTTGGCTAAACAAGGTTTAGTACTTTATACATCCATCAATCATCAAACTTCATAAGGTCTCATTTAACTCTTTATGTTGCTATATCTTTCATTATTATGCAATGATATTCCAATTTTAGCTAAAATCACCATTTAAGGTTATAATCATGAAAATAAAGATTTCGACTGAAAGGACCACATTGATTACTTTATATAGTGTATTCAATTACTTACATCAATTATAAAAAGGAATAGAAAATTGTAGTATATATTGTATTGGTGTAAACCATGATATGGATTAATATGGTTTTTCATAGTTGCATAAAAAGTATCAACTTAAAGAAATACATAAGACATGTTAATAAGATTATGTGACTTTTAATCAGTTAATAGACACACAAAAATAAGGTCATATGAAAGAAATGCACTTGTACCCGATATGGATAGTAAAAAAATGATTATTGACAAAAAAAAAACGAAAAAAAAAAAACTAGTAAATATAAGATTTTAATAGTAAGTTATAATTTTAAGTATTATCATGGATTAGTTACCTTGTAAACTTGACACATAATGACTAATATGGACAAGTATGTGATAAAATAAGGATGATATAATAAGAAACAAGATAATAGTGAGACTTGAGGTAAAATACAAAAGTGGTAAAGGTATAAAAAAGATCAAAAAAGGACTTAACAACAACATAAACATTCTGGGGGGGGGGGGGGGGGGGGGGGGGGGGGGAGGGGGGGGGGGGGGGGGGGGGGGGGGGGGGGGGGGGGGGGGGGGGGGGGGGGGTGGGGGGGGGGGGGGGGGGGGGGGGGGGGGGGGGGGGGGGGGGTGTCCCCCAAATCCGAATTTTTACATACTCATTTTATATTTTTATAAGATAATACATCTCGACGATTCCGAAAAAGTAAGAAACTTGTCAAACGGATTAATAACGAAAAAGTTACGTTAAAAACGAGTTATACGTTAATAAACGAAGTCGTTAAAAGGAATTTTTATAAAAACATTTTTATAAAAATATAAACCATCAAGGGTTGGTATTTTTTAACAATAATACATATTTTTAGGATTCCAAAATGATAAGAATCGTAATTTTTCGATTAATAACGAACGAGTTATGAATTTCGCAAGTTTACGTCAATTAATACTTTTATAAAACTATTTTTATAAAAGTTACTATTCATGACAGAAAGTTATATTTTTGTAAACTCAAAAAAATATAGAACTTTCCAAATACGAGAACGTCCTCGAAAAATCTGTTAAAAACGGAGCTATAACGAATAAAATACGACATTTACGGGTTTTACGACGACGAATACGATTTTTATAAAGAACCTAACGTCTGATGTGATACAGTAAAGTTACTGTTTCACCAGTCATGTCCGAAATTCCAAAAATCCAATTTATGATAACTCAGCTTTGGATACGAAAAGATGGGCAAAAGACACGCGAGAATCGGTTTAAAACGCGAAAGTATTTACGCCCAGTTTTACTAAACCTCAATAAAATTAAAACGTTTAAACTTATTAAACACAATTTTACCAAAACCATTAGTTGGAGTGATTTGAGCTATAATAAAAATTATGTGGTCATAAGAAACGCGAGAATCGGGTTTAAAACGCGAAAGTTACGCCAGTTTTACTAAACGGTAATTATAAACGTTTTAACTTATTAAACACAATTTTACCAAAACCATTAGTTGGTGATTGAGCTATATAGAATATTATGTGGTTATCAAAGTACTATATTACTAGGGAGTTTCATAATGAGGCCTCTTCGGATGGCGTTTCGACGAGTTGTTGGATTTACGATTTAAAGTGTCCTAACTCCTCGAACGTCATGTCATGACCTCTTTAATTATGATAGCCCGAACGATAGTACGATATAATCTATAGGATTACATTCAATGTTATCAATTAAAGTACTCGGTACTTATACGACCTATGATAATTTAGGTTGCATTCGATCTTTTACGTGACGCATTATCTGCGATATTGGATTATCAAAACTCGAGGTGAGTTCATAGCCCCACGTTTTACATGCTTTTGTTTTACAAAGTTTTTGGGGTGAAAAACATGCAATGTTTTACTACTGGACACAAGTGGTTAAGTTTTATATTATGATTACATGTTGCCTAAGTAGCGATAACCCAATCTGAGCCCATTATCATGAACTGTTAATTACGAGCGCGAATGTTATGAATAGATCTAATGGGTTTTGACAACCCCGTTCGGGTGATTAGCTATCACTGAACAACGAACGTATACCATGTCGAATATAGGATGTTGCGGGTTAGAACATCACTCACGGGCAATGGAGGCCATTAATTTGGTACTCACATACGTCAAGCTTCAGTGTCATGAGCTTAGAGCAACGTAATTACATTTATATGATGTCTGCATTTGTTGCATTATCATACGGGAGATCTTGTGGTCCTACAATATATGATTTATCAAACCTATGAATTCACCAACATTATTGTTGACGTTTTAAAGCAATGTTTTTCAGGGGATCAATAAGCACGAGGTGCGATGGATACATTGGTGGTTTTGATTGGGATGTCATGCATTAAAGATTTTGTCGCATTTCATTTTATGGGCTGAAAATCTTTGTATTTTGATTAAGTGAACAAGTTAAGCTTCGGGCTTATGTAACAATTACTTTGTTAAATCCAATGTATCATTTTCAAACGACTTTTTGGTCGTTCTATATATATCTTGTGTTATTGATCTGAGAAGTAACACGCCCCGGACCCATATTCCGCTGCGACCCAATTTGGGGGTGTTACATTCCATACGCCGGTAGAGGGGTCATGGAGTGTCCCGGTAGTGAAAGCATGGAGTAGTACCGTGGCTTGGCCCGAAGTTGCTGCTGACCCATTAGCATTGGACTGAACCTGTTGGGCCTGGCCCAAAACTGAAGAACCATAAAGCTGCTGCGCACTTGGGACATTAGGCATGTGTTGGGCTGGTGCAGTTAGGAGCCTAGTGGGATAATAAGAAGAGTTGGCTTGGGCCTAAGGTGCGAAGCCAGGTGGGTAAAGTGGGCTTGGGCCGACTGGTGGGCTGTAAGTAGGGGACGGGCTGGCAACAAAAGCAATAGGAGGTGGTGTATGTGTAGTGGTCTTAGCTACAGTAGGATGAAGACCCAAATTTCCTAATTGATTAAGTAATTTATTCAAAAGCTCATTAGTATTATTTGTATTAGTCCCACGACCCTTGTTAAAGGTACTATTAGAAGTGCCTACACGGGCATTAGCATCATGCACATAACGACAAGAATCACCAAAATGACACGTTCCCTTAGCAAAATTAAAGCAAGGCTTCCAATATTTACCTTGACGTGTAGAAGTAGGGCGCCGATTATTACCGGATTCGGCCACAAGAACCATTGGAGAGGAAGAGTCCACGGGCAAAGTAAGAGCCTTAGACTTCAAACGTATTTCACTCAAAGAACATTTTGAGGGTGTTCAAAAAACCCTCGTCACTGAAGTGAAAGAGATGAAAGAGATTTTTAAAAGTATGGAAGCCGAGGTAGACCAAAATGCAATTGACCTAAGGAGTGGTGAGATAGAAAGATAGAATCTTATCATCATAAATGAGAATTTGATTGCTAAGTGTATTGCTCAACGATTGTTAATAGTGGTTTACTGAAATCAGCTTTATAAAAACTGCAATCTCATCTTTCCATTAGTTATCTATTCTTATAATGTTGCAATGACCCGTGCAGTTGAACTTGAAGCTGAGAATTTAAACTTGCATAAAAAAATTCAAAATGATGATCATGATAACATGGTCAAGCATCTTTTAAGATTAGAGGTTGACAATTTTAATTTGCAATTAAAATATCAACATCTAAAAGACAGAACTGGAACTTCTAAATCTAGGACATCTAAGGATGCTCCTGAATTTGATGCATTTTTTGAATTAAACGAAAAAGACGCTCAGCTTCAAACTCACAAGAACACCATCAGCAAATTGAAAGCTCAAATTTCTCAATTGAAAGCTAACAAGAGTGATGTGACTGGCACCCTTTTCCCTCTGCCTCTAGAGTCTCAGAATTTCCAACTACAAGATACTATCAATAAATTGCAAAAGGAAAATGATTGTTTTCACGCTGAAAATTCAAAGATTAAACAGCATTACAAAGAGTTATATGATTCAATTAAGATCACGCGTGCCACACACATTGAAAAGATAACTTCTTTGCTTAACGAAATTGAGACTCTAAAGACTCAGGTGAAAGGAAAAATGCCAGTCATCACTAATGAAAATGTGATTCCCAAGGTTTCTGTTTGTAATAAGTATGAAATTGATGTTGAGCCAATTCCCCCTCGCAATAAGAACAATAGGGAAGTACATCTATATTATCTTAAGCATCTAAGAAAGTGTAAGAATCCCTGATCGCAAGATTGTAGAGGAACTAAGGTTTAAAAGACCATTAGATAGATCACTTGCATCTGATTGCCTTTACACTAAACACTCTCAGGAACTGTTAGAATATGCGATTGGCACTTGTCCGAAAGACTTCAACCAACGAGATAAAAAGCATGTTGCTACCCCTTTAAATATTAGAAAGCAGTCACTTTTGAGGACCAATGTGAAACTCAAATATACTGCACACAACATGGTAGAGCACTGAAAATTTCAAAGATTTGCCCCCCTCTATAGGAGTAAACAGTTGCACTGATGCTAGCGGATCACAGCCTAGGAGCAAAACAAAGAAAAATAGGATCTTACCGGCTAAGAGTGTCAACACGAAGAATGTAGAAGAACATCCTAGGACCAATAAGTCTAGTCGGCAACCTAAGAATCGTGTTGATTCTAGTATTAGCTCTAAGCGTACTGTAATTCATTCGAATTCTCATTCTATTTGTCAAACATGTAACAAATGCTTAATTTCTGCAAATCATGATATGTGTGTGGTTAATTATTTACAATATGTGAATGCATCCCCTCCATTAAAAATGTTGTGCGTAATGTTAGGCAAGTTTGGAAACCTAAGCAAGTTAAGCCAGTTTGGAAACCTAAGCAAGTCAAGCAAGTCTGGAAACCAACAGGCAAAATACTTACCAATGTAGGTTACCAATGATGCCCATGGGAAGGACATTCACTTTAGGAGAACAGTACCCTTTAACTAGGCTTACTAAATCCAAAGTAGTGTCTGCTAAGCAAACGGGAAACGTTAGTATTAGTAAAACTGTGATAACTGGGAAATTAAGTCACACATCTAAAAAACCAATAAATAGATACCAACGTAAAAACAAACCGTACCAGGCAGTTCCCGGTAGCATACCCCGCTCCCACCTAAGAATCATACATTTGTTTATGCTAACCAAATAGACCACACCCATAATTGGGGATCCAACTTTCCAAACTCCCCATCTTCGTCTGTTTTCAAATGCAGGTCGTACAAATCGTCCTTTGGTATTTGGATTTAGGCTGCTCAAAACATATGACGAGGGATCCTCACATGTGGAAAGAGGCTCAGGAATTTCGTGAAAAAGTTCATCGTGATGTTAGATTCGGGAATGACCACTTTGGTGCTATCATGGGTTATTGAGATTATGTGATTGGTGACAGTGTGATCTCCAAGGTATACTATGTGGAAGGACTGAGACACAATCTGTTTTCTGTCTGACAATTTTGTAATTCTAATCTGGAAGTCGCATTCAGAAAGCATACTTGTTATATTTGAGATACGGATGGTGTTGAATTAATTAAAGGTTCTCGGGTTCTAATTTGTACACAATATCGGTTGAAGACATGATGAAGTACTCTCTAATTTGTTTGTTGTCCAAACCTTCCAAGAACAAATCATGGTTATGACATCATCATTTAAATCACTTGAACTTCGGTACCATCAATGACCTTGTAAGAAAGGAATTAGTAAGGGGTTTACCTAGATTGAAGTTTGAGAAAGATCATCTTTGCTCCGCGTGTCAACTAGGGAAGAGAAAAAAGCATACCCACAAACCCAAAACCAAAAACACCAACTTGGAAGTTCTTAATACCCTTCATATGGATTTATGTGGACCAAGCGATGCAAACAATTTAAAGGGCAAGAAATACATCTTAGTCATCGTTATGATTATTCTCGTTTACTGGTGTAAGTTCTATAGATCGAAAGATGAAAACCCCAGAGTTCGTCTCAAGTTTTTGAAGCAAATAACACAAGTCGTCTTACAAAACCTTGTTAGAAAGATACATTCCGTACCGATAATGGCACAGAATTTGTCAATCATGTTCTAACTCAGTATTATGAAAGTGTCGGCATATTTCACCAAACATCAGTTTTGAGGACTCCACAGCAAAACGGTGTTGTCAAAAGACGGAACCGTACTCTTGTTGAGGCTGCTAGGACAATGCTGATATTTTCCAAGGCCCCGGTGTTTCTATGGGTAGAAGCTATTGCTACGGCCTGTTACAGCCAAAACTGATCTCTCATTCACACTCGTCATAACAAAACTCCATATGAGCTGGTGCATGATGAGAAACATGATCTTACCTTTTTCCGAGTCTTTGGTGCTCTTTGTTACCCTACTAATGACAGCGAGGATCTTAGAAAATTACAACCAACAACTGATATTTGAATTTTCGTTGGTTATGCACCAAGCAAGAAAGGATACCGAATCTACAACAAACGAACCCGAAAATCAGTGGAAAACGATCAACGTACATTACGATGAGCTGACGGCAAATGCTCTTATGCACACAGTATAGGATCCCCCCCGCTCCTACATTTTTTATGCCTGGACAGATAAGTTCAGGGCTCGTACCAAATCCGGTTCCTGAAGCACCTTATGTACCCCCCACAAATAAATACCTAGAGATTTTATTCCAATCAATGTTCAATGAATACCTGGAACCTCCTCGTGTTGAAAGACCGGTCTCTCCTGCTCCAACAGTTCCAGCTCCAGTCAATTCAGCCGGTACACCTTCCTCTACTACCATTGATCAAGATGCACCTTCTACAAGTCACTCACTGTCATCTTCGGTATTACAATCTCCAAGTTTACATCAAGGAGCTGTAGCTGAATCTACTATCATGGAAGCCAATCAGCTTGCACCTGTTGGCAACGACCCCTTCGTAAACGTGTTTGCTCCAAAACCTAATTCTAAAGCATCATCATCCGGCGATGTTCGTTTAGCAGAATCAACTTCAACTTATGTCACTCAAAACATCATCATCACGGGAAAAATGGAGCAAGGATCACCCATTGATAATGTCATGGCAATTCCCACACGACGGTATCCACCAAAAAAACAACTTGCAATGATGCCTTGTGGGTTTTGTATAATTCTGTACTATTCAAAAGTAGAAACCAAAGAACTTCACATCTGCCCATTACTAAGAAGATTGCTGGTTTTCAAGCACAGATGAGATTCATGAATTTACCAACTTCAATGTATGGAGAATTTAGTTCCTCAACAGCTGTGTCAATGATATAGCTCTCAAGTGGATTTACAAAGTTAAGCTTGATGAGTACGGTGATGTTCTAAAGAACAAGGCAAGGTTGGTAGCAAAAGGATATCGACAAGAGGAGGGAATTGACTTCGAGGAATCCTTTGCACCGGTTGAATGCATCTAGGCTATAAGAATCTTCATCGCTAATGCAGCCAGTAAAAACATGACCATTTATCAAATGAATGTCAAGACGGCATTCCTAAATGGCGAGCTAAAGGAAGAAGTCTATGTTAGTCAACCAGAGGGTTTCGTTGATCCAGACCATCTGACACATGTTTATTGTTTATAGAAGGCTCTGTATGGTTTAAAGCAGGCTCCTCGGGCGTGGTATGACACATTTTCACGGTTTCTTCTGGACAACAAGTTTTCCAAGGTGCAGTTGACCCGACATTGTTCACTCAGAAAACAGGCAAACATATTCTTCTTGTTCAAATATATGTAGAATGGATATCATAATTGCCTCACCGAACCGACCCAAAGACATGTACATATTTTCCATGACAGAGACAAAATTCCAAATGTCAATGATGGGACAAATGTCTTTTTTCTTAGGATTACAGGTTTCTCAAAGTCCCGGAGGCATTTTCAGTAATCAATCAAAATTTGCTCTAGAAATATTAAAGAAATTTGGGATAGATTCGTGTGACCTTGTTGATACACCAATGGTGGATCGACTTAAACTGGATGAGGACCCCTTAGGGATTCCAGTAGACTAGACTCGCTTTCGCAGTATGGTCGGCTCCCTAATGTACCTCACTGCCAGTAGACCCGACCTTGTATTCGTTGTATGCATGTGTGCTAGGTATGAGGCATCGCCTACCAAAAAGCACCTTGAAGCACTTAAACGGGTCTTTCGATATCTCAGAGGAACCATTAACTAGGGACTTTGGTATCTGAAAGATACCGCTATGGCACTAACGGCCTATGCAGATGCAGACCATGCAGGTTGTCAAGACATACGACGAAGCACGTCAGGAAGTGCTCAGTTCCTTGGGGAGAAATTAGTCAGCTGGTCATCAAAGAAACAAAAGAGCACTGCGATTTCAACCACTGAGGCGGAATACATTGCCATGTATGGATGATGTGCTTAGATACTTTGGATGAGGTCACAGCTTATAGACTACGGCTTTGCTTTCAACAAGATTCCCTTGTATTGTGATAATCACAGTGCCATTTGTAACATCCGAGAATTTTCGAAATTTTGAATGACGATTTCAATCTTTGACTTTTAGGATCTGGCTTGACTTATAAGAACGACCATCTAAATCACGTTTTCATTTTTCGGACTCTAAATCAATTTGATATAAAACGACATTCCTGACAACTTTTTAGTTTTGACCGAGACCCGAAAACAGTCAGAAGGCGACTGAAATGGCCTCGCAAGATTTTAGAATCAGGAACGAGTACCGGCACAAAAATAATTAAATTTGTTTTTAATTATCAGTATTTATTTAATAAAAATATTAAATAAATTAGTCATCATTTTAATTAAAAGCGTTGTTGATAACGCGAATACTAAATCCATTTTTATTTCGGACGAGGCGAAACCGGTTCGCAAAATGAATAACAGATATTTTATTAAATGTTATAAAATATTTATGAAATATTATCAAGCGAATACTCATTTTTATCGGAAAAATGATTTGAAAAACAATGGCGCAAGTTTCGTGCGAATGAATCATATCGTTAAGCCGATCAATGAGTCCCGAACCAATATATTATAAAAAGTTGGTTCCCAAAACTTTCACGTTATTGGTCCCAATGTAAAAATTTTACAAAACAAACCCTCAACATTAAACTTAATACATTTTTTATATAAAGTTGTTATATAATAAAAACTTATATTAATTTTATTCATTTCATCTCTCAATTATACACACACTTCATCTCTTTCCTCTCATCTTCTCCGGCCACCCTCCGACCGCCGGCGACCACCACCAACCATCGCCGGAAATATTTCCGGCAGACCCAAAAAAGGCTCTCGTTGCCCGGATCTATTTCTATCCGAACCATCAACTCTCCTTCACGCGCTTATAACACCACCAACACACCACCGAATCCACGCCACCAACCATAGCCGCCGGTGGGGTGCGTTTGTTTATGTGGCTAGCACCACATAAGGGGTGCGCATAGGTATGTGGTTTTTCCCAACAAGAAGGGTGCGTGTGGTTTTCTTATAAGCACAAAAGGGTGTGTGTGGTTTTAATACCACCACCACGATGGGTTGTATTGGGTCGCGGGTCAACAGCAGCAGGGGGTGTGTCGGGTCGGGTTTGTAGGTTTGTTACCACCCGAAAATGGTGCGTCGGGTTGTGGATTCACAGCGAAGGGTGCGTTTGGTCCGGGTTAAAATACCACCGCCGTGGGTTTGTTTGGGTTGGTGGTATAAACCACAAGGGTGCATCGGGTTGTGGGTTCACAGCTGTAGGGTGCGTTTGGTTGTAACAGCCAACGCCAAGGGGTGCGTTTGGCTGTTATAAATACTAAATGGGGTGTTTGGTTTAGCGGGAGACACATAAGGGCATGTTTGGTTTGTCTTATAACACCAAGGGGTGTTTGTTTGTTCGGTGACAGCCGCCACCACAAGGGGCGTATGGGTTGGCTGTGGACAACCGGGTACAGCCAAAAAGGGGTGCGTTTTGGTTCCGGGTCAGCCGCACCAAAACAGCCAAAAGGATGTGTTTGGTTTCGGTAATAATCACACCGAATAGGGAGTTCTTGGTTTTAGGTTTACATGACCTATTAGGGTGCGTTGGTAAGGCTGCCAACAGCCTAGGGGACAGGTATGCTGTGTTAGTGCTGTCGAAACAGCCAGGGGTGCGGTTTAGAGCTCGGGGGACAGCCGGGTATAGCCATAAGGAGTGCGTTTGGTTTTGTAACACAGAAAAAGGGGGTGTCCGTTTAGTTTGTTTTTTTTTAAAACCGCACAAGGGTGCGTGTTACTGTTCATAACAGCCGTAGGGTGCGTTGAGTGTCGGTGACAACATCGAAAAGTGTGGGAGTTTGGTTGAGCACAAAATATATTAATTTGCTTCATTATTTGATTAACGAATTATATGTGATGAAATCTGTTTAAACTTGCGTCGTCTAGTAAAATACGATTAAATATTAAAACGGGAGTAATATAAAGCTATAAGCGATATTAGATGTAGTTTAGACGAGAATTGAACTGAAAACGGACTTTGGCGCCTTTTTATAACGGATAATTTAAATCAGAAAATAGAACGTACGATTCGGGGTTTGAGATTTTGAAAGGTCGAAATTTGGTTTACAAAATATAACAAATTATATTTTGACGGACGTTTTGATATAAAACGGGACTTTTAAATCCCAATAACGAGGAAACTAGAGTGAAATCGGAATATACACTTTAGTAGAAAATAAGTTAATTTTAATATATATTAAATCTGACAGATCTATTAATTAAACGATTTGAGCACTTTCGAGTCCGTTTCAGCCTTCCGGCGAAACACGAAAGTTGTTCGTAATGACGTTTTACTTTGCCGCGAGGATTGTCAGTTTTAAAATTAAGACATAGCGGGTCAAAACTAAAGGTCGGTTAATCTATTATTACAATTAATTATATTTAAGACCACTGTTCGGTTCTAAAAACGGAAGGTCTAAAAATAGTAACTTTCGGTAAATATTCGAGATAAGCTATGATTGGACGGAAAATAGTATATATACATATAATATACTAAGAGTTAAGGTTTAAAGACGCGCAAGTGGATTTCTCATCACATGTATATATGTATGTATACATATAAAAATATGTATGATTTCGTTGTCACGATGTACGCATCGTTAATCGTATTTAATACGTGTATTATAATCGAGCGACATAATTATAGGTCGTGGTCGAGATCGTTGCAGATTCGGTTGTGATTTATTTGGATTATTTGATCGTGGTCTTTGATCAAGGTGAGTTTCATAGCCTCGCTTTTCAATCTTTTGAATGTTTTATAAACCCGCGAGGGGGATACATGCTTGTCTACAAACTCTTATACTTACTCGGTTATCTTATAACAACGTGATTGTTTTTAAAGGATATTGTGAGTTCATAGCCCCACGTTTTACATGTTTTACATATATTTTTAGGGTGAGAACATGTTTGTTACAAATTCAATTACATGTTTGATTTAAACTCGTTACGTGCTCATTTACAACTTGTTTACAAACATATTTACAAATGCATTTACTTGTTTGATTTCCATACTCATTCTCATATCTCGCGTTGAGATACAATACTTGTTTTCATCTATGAACGAATAAAATTACTGCCCGGGTGTTCTTGGAGGGGACACCGGTAACGGGAGTACATATTTTTACATTACTGCCCGGGTGTTCTTGAAGGGGACACCGGTAACGGGAGTACATATACTTTGTATCACTGCCCAAATTGGGTACATACAAGTCTACGTCACAGCGTCATGAACTGTAAATCACTTGGAGGGTGAGCGCGAATATTATGAAATAGATTATTCGGGTGTGGATCCTGTTCGGGGTGCATTAGCTATCGCCGTAACGAACATATAGCGTGTATGTCCGCGTGGATATGATTTTAAAATAGAGCTATTCGGGTTGACAACCCCCCGTTCGGTGACTAGCTATCACTGAACGATACGTTATAACATGTCGGATTATAACGTTGGGACTATAGGGCCCCCCGACAAATACATAATTGATACATTTTTGGTGACATTAAAAATTGTCATGCATTATTTATAAAAATCTTTGGGATAAGATTGGTACTTTTGGTGATATTAAATTAACCATGCATTGTTTATAAAATCTTTGAGATAATATTGGTACTTTTGGTGACATAAAATGGGTCGTGCATATTTTATAAACATTTTACATGGTACTGTGTTGACTAAATGGTCATATATACTTTGGAAACCTTTGGGTTATTATTCATATATAAACTAATCTATGAACTCACCAACTTTAATGTTGACACTTTTAAGCATGTTTTTCTCAGGTGAATTAGATGCTTGGATTATTTGATGTGCATTGGAGTATAAATTGACAAGATTTCATAATTGGATTTCTACAAATGATCAAATCTCGTTGTGTCGCTTTCAAGCTTTTCATTGTGATGCAATTATGGGACAAATTTTATATTAAATTTAGATTTTGATTAAATCATCAATGTTATTTTTCAAACGACACCTAGAGGTCGTTCTCTTGTATCTATTGCTGTGTATTATGAAGTAGCACCCCAAGTGGTATTCCGCTGCGTTGTATGATTTTTGGGGGTGTTACATTTTGCATAACACCACCCATAATCTCTTCCCCGAAGTGTTTTTCGATCATGAACCACAAGGCTTAAAGGATGAACCTGATGATGATGATTTGATGACCAAGGACGAAGTTTTTGACCCCGGGATTTGGGAGAAAATTTTCTCTCCATCATATGTGAGATTATCCTTTAAGGATCACCATTATCTTTTCTTTACAATAGTTTTCTCCTTCAGGAGTGAGGACACCGTTATTGACCCTGGCATCTACGCTTTTCATTTTTCACCTTAACATGAAAAACTAGATGCGGGGATCGAGTCAAGATAGATTTATTAGGCTAAGCATTCACGAGTGTCTTTCTTAGAAATTTTAAATTGTGAAGAACAAGAGATGATAGAGTAGAATGTAAGTTTTGATGCTAAACATAGAATAGTTGGATTTCTTTAACGCTCATAAGTGTTAATTGTGGCTTTTTCTCTCATTAGCTTATTTTACCTTTATATATAATTGTTTAATAAATAGAGTTGTGCGGTTTTTTGGTTAATAATTAATTCATGGAAGTTTTCTTTAGTTCCTTTGTGATTAAGATGAGTATACATCAGGAATACTTAATTTGGCATACTATATGTATCACATGAATAATTCTAATAAACCTCAGTGTTCCAAGTGTAATACAATCAAGAAGGTCCTTGTCCACCCAAAGTGCAGTAACTGCAATGAGGGGTTGGCCATGGAGCGACCAAGGAACTGTAGAATCCCGACCTGCCAACAACAACAACAACAACCTGCAAACAACAACAACAACAACTACCAAGCAAAACTCACAATAATCAACAGGGCAATGGTTGCTTGAGTGCGGAGCTCAAGGGCCATTTTAAAAGAAAACTGCCCTAACCTAATGAAACAATGACCGTGGTAATCAAGAGCCTGAATGGCAGGGCTCCAGCGAAGGTGTATGTGTGGTTGGTAATGCGGGGCAAAACGCAGACAATGTCGTTGCGGGTACGTTCTTCTAAACAGAACCGCTATGCTTATATCTAATTTGATACGGGTGCCGATCGAAGTTTTGAGTCACTAACATTTATGCTCCTACTCCCAAATTGACATCACGCCCAATCTACCCTAGACCACTATTATGGATGTCGAACTGGCTGACGGTAGAAAATTTGGGCTAAACACTATACTAAGGTGTTGCACATTAAACTTTCTAAACCACCAATTCAACATAAACTTCAATTGCCCTGTAGAACTGGGTAGTTTCGATGCTATAATCGGGTATGGATTTGGTTTGGGAAGTAAACCAAGCGTGTCAGATGTGTTGCCGAGAAGAGTGTCCTGCCATTCCCTGGAAAAAATAAAACCTTAATCATACCGGTCTGATGGAAGTACCCAGGGAAATGTGACACGATTAAACATCATTTCGTGCACTAAAGCGCAGAAGTACATGGAAAAAGGATTTCCTATCTTTTTGGCACATATCACTGCAAAAGAGGTTGAAGACAAGTCGGAGAAGAAGCGACTTGAGGACGTACCAATAGTTCAAGACTTTCCTGAAGATTTTCCTCTGATGACTCCGGTCTTCCTCCGAACTCGACAAGTGTAATTCCAAATTGATGTTGGTACCTTAGTGCTAGCACCTGTAACACTGGGCACCTTAATCGATTGGCGCCTTCCGAAGATGAAAGAGTTATCTGAGCAACTGAAAGTACTATCCGATAATAAGGCTTTATAAGGACCAGTTCCTCACCTGGGGAGACTCCGGTCTTTTATGTCAAGAAGAAAGACGGATCATTTCGGATGTGCATTGATTACCTGTGTAATTAAATAAACTAACGGTGAAGAACCGTTATCCGCTCCCAAGAATTGATGATTTATTTGACCAACTTCAAGGGTCGAGTGTCTACTCGAAAATCGACCTAAGGTCAGGTTATCATCAACTGAGGGTTCTGATAAGAAGACATTCCGAAGACTGCCTTCCAAACTCGATATGGACATTATGAATTCCGAGTTATGCCGTATGGTTTGACAAACGCACCTGCTGGTTTATGGAACCTCATGAACCGGTGTGCAACCTTATCTGGACAAATTTCATAATTGTCTTATTGACGATATTTTGATCTATTTCCAAGAGCACGAAGAGCATCTGAATGATAATATTGGAGTTGTTGAAGAAAGAGGAGTTGTATGCAAAATTTTCCAAATGTGAATTTTGGATCCCCAAAGTACAGTTCCTCGGTCACGTGATCGATAGTGAAGGAATTCATGTGGATCCAGCCAAGATTGAATCCATCAAAGATTGGACATCTCCTAAGTCACCAACGGAGATTCGTCAATTTTTAGGTCTTGCGGGTACGTATCGAAATTACATTGAAGGTATTTCAAAGATCGCCAACCAATGACTAAGCTTTACTCAAAAGAAGTCAAGTTGAGTGGGGCATAAACAAGAAGCAGCTTTTCAACTGTTGAAGCAAAAATTGAGTGCAGTGCACAATTGCTTGCATTACCTGAAGTAAGCGAGATTTCATCGCATACTGCGACGCTTCACAAGAAAGGGTTTGGAGGGGCGCTGTATTGATGCAGAGAGAAAAAGTGATTTTCTTATGCATTACGCCAGTTAAAGATATCATGAGAAAGAACTATAACGACTCATGATTTAGAACTTGGTGCAGTGGTATGTTTCGCCCTTAAGATTCTGGAGACAATTATATTATATGGAACCAAGTTTACGGTAGTTCTATAGAAAATTTAAAGACACACACGATCACAAGAGTTTTTTGAACACATCCCTTAGATCAAAAAGAGTTGAACAAAATGAGGCAAACGCCGATGGTTATAGTTAGCTAAGTGATTACGATTGTGATATTCCGTTATCTATACACCGGGAGAAAGCAAATGTCATTGCTGATGCATTAAGTAGTGAAAGAACTAGAACACCACTAGAGTTCGAGCATTAGTCCAATGACCTATTAAGCTTGGATTCTTCACCAAACAGATCCTTAAATGCTCAGAACTGAAGCGCGAAAACCAGAAGAACATTAAGAGTGAAGACTTGGGGGAAGTTGATTGAAAACGCTAAAATTTTCCACAAGCTATTAGAGGACAAAAGTTGGAGCCCCACGTGCGGAGAAGGTCCGCTACCCACATAGGCGGTACCCGAGAATGGGCGCACAAAGTATGGTACCCTAGTAATGGTACCAACAGTATCAGCCTTAGCCTGGTGTTCATGATCATCAGGAGTAGGAACAACTACCATATCCTCGGACTCGGTGTCTGAATCTGGTGGTGGTAGGTTGAGGGGATCAGTCTCCTCATAAGGGTTGATGACCTCAGCATCATCATCATCATCATCATTTTCTTCCTCCATTTCTTCTTCCATCTCTGGATCTTCTTCCTCTTCTTCTTCTTCATTATCTTCGAATATCCATCCATTCATGTTACCCTCTGGTTGAGGAACTTGGTGAGGTGCAAATTCGTTTAAATGGTCAGGCTCGGGCACGAGCTCAGGTTGCTCTTCCGGATCGTCTTCAGGAAGATCCGCAACATGATTAGGAGGAGGTAGGTTTTCCATGATAATCTATAAATCACGCAAAATAATTACATAAGGTCACTATAAAAAAATATTATATGAACTAATAACTTTTGCCAAATTTGCAAATGCATGACGTGCTCCATGATACGAACGTTGATTGATCGATAAATAAAACAAAGATACGATTGATATATTTGTTATGTATATGAATTAAATTTTTATTTTAACCACCCCTGTGTTTTCAAACCTTTGACGACATCAATAAATGTTACTATTTATTTTTTGGTATTGTAGTGGTGCTTTAAATTGTAAAAGTAATAGTTAAATAGCGTACGCCAAAAAAATTAGTCGTTCAATGTAACGTTGGCACCAAACAATTAAATGTTTACATCAACGAAGGGTGATTTATAATTATTTTAAGGATTAATTTATTACTTTTGTTTCATTTTATTTTTATCGGTTTACGTAAAGTGTATATGTTTCGCGATTAAATTTGCGTTTAGGCAATCACGGAGGATCCATCAAAAAACTTTCCTACGCTTCAAACAATACACACTTTTATTACCCTAATAACATTAAAATTTACATAATTATTTCATCGACATCTTATATATGGCCGATATTCTTGCATTGTGTACAAGTAATATAACAAATACTATTCTTTGGTCCAAATGTTATACCATTACTTCATCTTGTCCTAACCATACCTTGCATACTTTGACTAGGGGCTCTTACCCTAAGATCTAAGACACTTTACTTGATTCCTTACTGTTGACTCCTAGACCATGTCTTGCTCCTTACTTACATCTATACATATGAGTTATGATCTCTGAAACTACTGTTATCTTAGTAAAAATCTTACCCAATTAATCATCTTTTTAGCTTCTTGTGCTCATTGCTCAAAAGCAATATTACCAAACAATCCATTTATAATTTTTACTTACTAATCCCTTTTCACTCCCTATTCTATCCATTTGTTGTTTAGTTCTAAGGTGATGCCATTGCATTGGCGTAAGCGTTTTCCTTAGGAGTTCTGTTATGTAAATAATGGAAGTTTGGGTTTTGTTTATGTTTTCAATGGGGGTGGTGTGGGGCTTGCGGTGGGGGTGTGGCACGTTTGATGGGTGGAGCACTGCTGCGCTGCTGCAGCTGTCCGATGTTGGGGGGGGTGGTCTGGAGGGGTGCTGGGAGGAGGCAGTGGGGGTGGATCGGGGGGGGCCGGGGGGGGGGGGGGGTATGGAGGGGGGGGGGGTGGGGGAGGGAGATGTGGGAGGGCGGGGGGGGGCGTAAATGTTTACATCAAGCAAGGGTTATATAATTATTTTGAGGATAATTATTAACTTTGTTCATTTTATTTTTATCGGATACGTAAAGTGTATACGTTTCGCGATAAATTGCGTTTAGGCACTCCCGGAACCACAAAAACTTTTCTACGCTTCAACAAATACCCACTTTTATACCCAATACATAAAATTTACTCAAAATATATCATCTACATCATATATATGCCGAAATTCTTGCATTATACACAAGTATTATATCAAACTCATCCATTTGGTCTTATATGCACCATACTTCATCATGTCTACACCATACTCATTATGGCACACCATACTCATTATGGCACACCATACCTAGCTTACCTTGGACCATGCTTTGACTCCTAGACCATACCTTGGACCATACTTGCAATCTATACATAAGAGAGCTAGCATTTACATGTTAAACACTTAACAAAAATCAAGTATACTCCCTCTATCACTCATATAAGCTCACGGCAAGAGCAAGCACCAAACCAAATCCATAGCAATTTTTATACAACCCATACACTTCTATACACATCTATCCTAAGACATTCTAAGGTGTTTTCATCCATTGAATCACCATTTACAAGTAATAATCAAGAAAAGGAAGCTAGGGTTTTTGTTAAGAAAATAAGGGTTTTCTTAAGTGCAAGCTTGGGTTTTAAGGCTAAACACGGGTTTAGCATTTGTTTATCATCATCATCATACCTCATAAGGTCCATTTAAACTCTTTATGTTGCTATAACTTTCATTATTATGCATATGATCATTCTATTTAGCTTATATCACCATTTAGGTTTTATTCATGAAAATGAAGTTTATATTTGAAATGATCATTTTACACACTTACATACAAGTGGTGTTATTACTTACATCATGTCAAAAAGGATGAGAAAATATTGTATCAAGTTATTTTGGTGTAAAAATGATTATGGGTTAATTAGGGTTTTCATAGTTTCATAATATGTTTTAAGTTAAAGAAATACATATGACATGTTAATATTGATTATGGACTCTTAATCATGTTAATAGAACACTAAAATAAAGTCTTATGGAAAGAAATACACTTGTACACACTTGGTTATGTATAAATATGATTATTGACAAAACTAGTAAATTAAGGTTACTTAAGTAAAGTGATGGTTTTAAAGTATGTTAATGGATTTGTTAACATGGATAACTTGGAACATATGAGGACTATTATGGACAAAGGACACTTAATATATGTATGATTTATAAAATATATGATATATGAGACATGTGGTAAAATACAAAAGTAATAAAGTATAAAGAAAAGATCAAAAATGGACTCAACAAACTCAAGCCAACATTCTGTCCAAAAGTCGAATTTTTACATATCCATTTTATATTTTTATAAGATAATACATTTCACGACGATTCCGAAAAGGTAAGAAACTTGTTAAACGGATTAATAACGAAAAAGTTACGTTAAAAACGAGTTATACGTTAATAAACGAAGTCGTAAGTAAATTTTTATAAAATTTATAAACAGCAAGTATTAATATTTTTAATAAATAATACACATTTTTAGGATTCCAAAATGATAAGAATCGTAATTTTTCAATTAATAACGAACGAGTTATGAATTTCGCGAGTTTACAACAATTAATACTTTTATAAAACTATTTTTATAAAAGTTACTATTCATGACAGAAAGTTATATTTTTGTAAACCTCATAAATTGATAGGAAATATAGGAACCTTTCAAATACGAGGAACGTCCTCGGAGAAGAATCATAAAAACGGAGCTATAACGAATAAAATACGACATTTACGGGGTTTTACGACTAACATATTCGAATTTTATAAACCTTTTGTCTGTTTCCATGAACAGTAAATAGTTATGTTCATCAGGGGAATAAATTTATGAAAATGTAAAAATCTCGATATCAACCCGTTCTTAATACGAAAATGATGGACATAAAAACGCGAGAAAAGAGATTCGGGTTTAAAACGCGAAGTTACGTCAGTTTTACTTAAAAACTGGTAATTATAATCGTGTTAACCTTGTTTAAACACCAATGTTACCAAAACCAATAGTTGGTGATTGATGCTATATAGTATATTATGTCGGTTATCAAAGTACGATATTACTTGGGATAGTATCATAATGAAGCCTCTTTTTTTTCCGGGATGGCGTTTTCTGAAGAGTTGTTGGATTTACGCATTTAAAGTGTCTGATAAATCCTCGAACGTCTTGTCTGACCTCTTTAATTATGATAGCCGAACGATAGTACGATATAATTCTTTAGGATTACATTCATTGTTATCAATTAAAAGTACTCTGGGTTATTATACGAAGTACTCGGTACTTATACGACCTATGATAATTTAGGTTGCATTCGATCTTTTACGTGACGCATTATCTGCGATATTTGGATTATCAGAACTCAAGGTGAGTTCATAGCCCCACGTTTTACATGCTTTTGTTTTTACAAAGTTTTTGGGGTGAAAAACATGCAATGTTTTACAACTGGACACAAGTGGTTAAGTTTTATATTATGATTACATGTTGCCTAAGTAGCGATAACCCAATCTGAGCCCATTATCATGAACTGTTAATTACGAGCGCGAATGTTATGAATAGATCTATTGGGTTTGACAACCCCGTTCGGGTGATTAGCTATCACTAGCGAAACGAACGTATACCATGTCGAATATAGGATGTTGCGGGTTAGAACATCACCACGGGCAAACGGCCATTAATTTGGCATCCATACATGTCAAGCATCAGTGTCATGAGCTTAGAGCAACGTAATTACATTTATATGATATCTGCATCTGTTGCATTATCATACACTTGGGAGATCTTGTGGTCCTACAATATATGATTTATCAAACCTATGAATTCACCAACATTATTGTTGACGTTTTAAAGCAATGTTTTTCAGGGGATCAATAAGCACAAGGTGCGATGGATACATTGGTGGTTTTGAATTGGATGTCATGCATTAAAGATTTTGTCGCATTTCATTTTGTTATCTGTTATGGGCTGAAAATCTTTGTATTTTGATCAAGTGAACAAGTTAAGCTTCGGGCTTATGTAACAATTACTTTGTTAAATCCAATGTATCGTTTTCAAACGACTTTTTGGTCGTTCTATATATATCTTGTGTGATTGATCTATGAAGTAACACGCCCCGGACCCATATTCCGCTGCGACCCAATTTGGGGGTGTTACAAAAACTAAACGAGAAAAGTCAAAACATCAAATATGTGCAACGTGCATAAGCGAACGGATTGAATGTCGCGAATATCCTTAGAAGGAAGGACAAAATACATGACTCGAAGAAGAAGCCATTGGAAACGAGGAATTTTAACAAGTCGTCAATTCTTGGAAGCAATTAAGGGTTCATTACTATTAGCTTATCAAGTTCGCGGCGGGCGATACACCTTCAAAAAAATCCATATAACAAATTACGAGTCGAAAGGAGTTCATAGCCCAAAGAATGATTCGTACTGACGAACGCACGCTATGTCGGATACACATAAGCCCACTCATTTATAATTTGTCACTTACAAAAAGAGGCGTCCCGATCCTTGTAAGTAATAATTTATAAACTTATGGTTCGGCGGTATATGATTTTCTTATTCAAATGAAGAAGCGTCCCAATTCATTTCAATAAGACGATTATAAATCATCCTACTTAAGCTTGGCCGACACAAAACACAATATCAAAACAATGTTACAATAAGTAAAAATGAGAGTCTACTTGACGGCATGATTCCTCAAAATCATAAGAAATAACAAGATGAGTAATGAGATGTTAGTCCATTATGTTCCAAAGGTAAGTGCCAAAAGATGACACGATCCGAGGTGACAAGATAAAGTCGTACTCTCATCAATTGGAAGATTTCAAAACAATGGATTACAAACACAACATAGGCGATTCAAAAGCATAAGAAGAGTGTTCGGACTCGGAGTCGAACAATAAAATAACTAGTGGAATTGACAAAGTACACCGAATGTCAATATTTTCAAAAAGGAAATAAAATGAAGTCACGTTAATGTTTCGGAGATCGCCATATCGCTCATAAAATATAGAAGTAAAATAACTTATTAAGACATACCATAACACTATAAACATATGAAAGTAATTATTATCACATAACAAATTTTGCCCTCGCCCGACTTAATGGACCTATATTTCAAAATCCGTAATAGGTATAAACGAATGGTTTCCGCCTCAACAAGGTATTAGACTCTAGTTTAATGAGAATTCAAGAGATTTAACTCAAAGTGTTCATATCCTAAGTGGAGTTATCATTTTACCCTCAAGTGTCAAATCTGATTATTTAAAACGTTTTCTCGCTCCACCATTTTTAGCATAATTCCCATTTTATAAATCCGTTTGACCCAAAACGAAAGCCCATGTTTAAGTTTATCTAAATCCTACAGGTTATAATTGGAAAATGGGGCACTTAATATGAAAATATTGGTCTCAAATTCATTTTGAAAATCTGGGCACAGTTTATGATTAGTTTAGCTGTTTTAGTCGTAACTCATTCATCCGAAATGGTTACGACTCTATCCAAAGCCCCACATACACCTTGTATGTTGACCTACCCAACTAAGTACTATGGTCATAGGCATCAAGTTAAAAATTATTCAACATCACATCAGCTTCACCCAAAAATTTCCAAAAGTAGCCGAAAGCGACCGAAAATAGTCGACACTTAAATGAATTACTCTTATATATATGGATGGCGGTAATCCCGAACATAAAAGTAAGAATTTGAAAATAAAATAGCTTACATATGTACGGGTATCCTGATATAGTACTCGTATTGATGTTCGAGGGAGAAATTAAGAAAGTAGGAAGTACGTGATAGTCGGAGTGGTCAATATATAACCTATCGATATAAGGCAAATAGTATGACATCATAAGATAGACGTGGGAGGGAGAAATCATAACCAAGTATTATATACTAATTATTAATGTAACAGTAATAGGGATGCAAAAGTGAGCATATAAGTTACCTGGGAGCAAGCAAGCGCGGATATCGAACAATGGTGAAAGACTCTTAAAAGTTTTTGAAAAACGGTTATAGTTTAGGTTTTGAAAACGACCTAGTTCTCTATAACCAGTGGCTCTGATGCCAATCTATAACACCCCCAAAATCACAACACAACGAAATACCACTTGGGGTGCTACTTCATAGTTCATATGCACAAGTTACAAGAAACGACCCAAAAAGAGACGTTAATAAAATGTCACATTCGATTAAAATTTCAGAGTAAAATCAGGTCCCAATAATTTATGATTTAACAACAAAGGTCTTACGAGTTGTCAACATAAGGTGATTTCGTACATCTATTAATATACACCTTAAGACAAAGTACTTTCACAGTCCTTTATTCTTTTTCCGATCCCTTAGGAATGTCACGATGGTTTATCGTCATGCTCACCTCATACACAATGAGATTGAACCATTATCCATTCGATCTTAGGATATAAAACACAAAATTCCAAAAAATTTGTCATCATTTCCTTCCGCAGACAATGTCCAAAGGAAATAGCTCATCGAAAAAGTTTCGTCGGAAACAACATACGCGACATCCTACTAAACCACTCAACGTGAACCTTTTTATAAGTCAAGTCTAGTGGAATGATGAAACAAAATCTCATAAACATGTCATTCCTCTTTTTAATAGTCTTGTTAACTATTAGATACATTCCGATAAAATCTTAACAAACTTAATCATTTCCATCCGAAAATGTTTAAGCATTTTTAATCGCGAAATGCAAATTAAAATGTCACTCATCGTTTCATGTCTAAGTCATTTCCACAAAAAACCTTTGTCACAACCTCTATTATTATATAGGGATAATATCTTTTCCATCCACATTTCTGCTACCCGACTTAAAGACAACCTCATACTCTTCGTGTGATTGTTCCAATGAACATACGCACTACACGAGAAAGAGCACATAACATGGCGGATGAAGTTCAATGTATGCTAAAAACCGTCATCCTCATGACATTGTCAAGCCTCAATCGCAATTTCGTCAGTTATTTCTCTTCACCTATGTGCTTTTTTTATTCCACAATTTATGTCAGAATGAGCACGAATTAGAAAGTAAGGAAAACACCCAATCTTCATATATAATCCATTAACCAAACACACCAAGAACTACACATAGGTGATTCTTATTCACTAGAAACCACCAAGATACACTTCTAACATACCACTCAAACCTCAAATAACTTAATATCCACTTTTATTAGTGATCACGATTCAAGTACATCCCAAAATCACCAAAGTGAAATAAAAAACCGAGTCATCCTTACTACTATTAACCTCGAGTCATCCACCTAGTCATCTTCACAAGAAGATTCACCATGTAACCATTCCTCACAAGTGAATTTCGTAATGAAGTGCGTCTCATCCTCATATCCAGACACTCATAAGCATGTGTGCCTATGTTGTCAAAAGTCAAGTGAATTTCGTAATGAAATGCATCTCATCCAATCATTTCCATTGTTTAACAAGTGAAGAACGCAAAGAAGATATTCAATCTTTAAAGTTTTGTTGAGTCATCACAATATCGTGTCTTTCATTTGTTCATTTCCGCTTTTGAGCAAGTGAAGAACACAAAGAAAATATTCAATCTTCAAAGTGTTGTTGAGTCATCACAATATCGTGTCTTTCATTTGTTTATTTCTGCTTTTGAGCAAGTGAAGAACACAAAGAAGATATTCAACCTTCAAGTGTTGTTGAGTTATCACAATGTCGTGTCTTTTACTTTTCTTCTACCATTTTTACATTTTCACCTTTGTTCGTCAACATTAACAACCAACAAAACACCCAACAAACCTATAGTCAACACCTTCCCTTTCCATTCACGCTCATCCTTCTTCGTTTATGTTTCCTCAGCCAATCATCCTTATCATCAACATTTAGTTCGACCTAAAGTCTTACGATAATGTTTATCCTTAAACACCCCAAACATGAAAAGCAACATAATGCTTAACAAATAAACCTTGAGGATTTAGAAATCTCTCAATACAACCCTTAGTCTATTCAAACCCATAATCATCATATGTTAATATTCTTAATCATAAAGACATCTTGGAAGGAGGTCAATCTCAAATAAGACTTGTTGGTTAAGTCTTAGTCCCCTTAAGCATGTGTAGTCCGAATCTTATCATTGGTCCTAAAAATTTCCATGTCTTAAAAGCATCTTCATTTTTCTTTATTGTAGATTGTTGTTTTTAGTGTCACACTTTAGAGTGCATATACCTAAAACCTAACATGGAATTATCCCCACTAAGTGTCTGCATATATAATCTATCATCATCATCTTCATTATATATATATATATAGATATAGTAAATATATATATATAATATAAATATATATAATATATATATGTATGTATGCGTGTGGTGCATTTTTTCCTACTAAACTTTTGTTTTGTAGCACTTTTTCCGATACTCCGAATTTCTGTGCCTCCACTTAGGGGGAGTATACACCAAGGGGGAGCATTTGCAAATGTCCAAGCCATTACGTTTGCAACCGTTTAAGACATCTACACATTTCTTGATATGTGTATTTCATTCCTATATAAAAAAACATTCTGTTGCACGAAACTAACCATTGATGTAGGTTAAGAGTTTGCAACTAATTTGATCTATGGATCTGCTTGAGTCAATCTTCAAGGGTGTATTTAGTAAAATGGATTGATAGAATAAAGACTTCACTTAGGATGAAACAAGCTCGCCTCTTTGATTGAAGAGCTGAAGTGTAGTAAAAGTCTCGTCTAGGAGTCCACCTTTTTGTTTCGACAAAAGGGGGAGAAGAAGTGTAAACAAGTAACTTATTAGACATTTTAACAATGAGTTTATAGTTAACAATATTTTGTCATCATCAAAAAGGGTGAGATTTGTTTGGTAGAAGATATTACGATATTTAATCCTATACATTCTCTTCAAGTTTTGGTGATGACAAACCCATGTAACTTATAACACAATACGAAAGTGAGCTTAACTACTCGTAATTTACAAATCATCAATTCCAACGTCAACATCTTCGACTCTCAAGTTTTTCCTTCAACAAACAAATTTAAGTTCGCAACCCGACGAAATCACTAAAGTAATGAATAACCAACTTTAAATTTTTGTTGAATGATCAAAGAAAATTTTTATTTTTCCAACCCTTACCAATTTTTATAAAAATGGGAACAAACACTTTAAAACATATACAAAACGATTTTTTAATTATAAAAAATGTTTTATTTAAAATAAATATTTTGAATTCAAATTTTCTATCCAAAAACGGCTAGAAAGTTTCAGAAAAACCTTCCCCACAAAAGGACAAAAAGGGAGCGTCTGAAAAATGGGCGGCCCCCTATATTAATTAAGGGGACCAGACATAATTAAGGGGACCGCCTTTGTATAATTAAGGGGACCACCCAAATAAAAAATTAATATTTTTTCCTATAAATAGTGGACTGTTTCCACATATTTTCTTACCTCTTTGCACACAGTTTTCTCAGATCTAAAAACCTTCTTTCAAACCATTTCCTTTGATCACTTAACTTATTATAAGTTTGTTTAAAATGTGATCCAATCATCCATCCTTCAATGGGGCAAAAGAGAAGCAACTTTCGTATACATAAGATATGAAGTTAATTAGGTTAGTTAGTGCATTCGTGACATGCTAACATTCATAATGTATAGAACAAGTCCATGTATTGAAAAACTTGTGTAATAGTTAGATCATAATGATCAAGGTGTGTATAGTTGTTAGATCATGGTGATCATACGATGTTTAGATAGATCGGTGTGATCAAAGTAGTGTCTAGTTGAAGTGAAGTTGTGAAGTGAGGTATAAAAAAGTTGTGAAGGGTAGTGAAGTCGTAAAGTGAAGTGAAGTCGTGATGTGAAGTGAAGGTCGTGGAAGTGAATTGAAAGTTGCGTGGTGAAAAGAATGTGTAGTTGTGAAGTTGTGTGTGAAGTCGTAAAAGTAGGAAAGTTGTAAAGGGTCGTGATAGATAGGTTCTAATCTAAATTAGAACCGAACATCTAGCTTGGTGTCCCGGAAAAGTGAGTATAATAATAAAAGTTGTGTATGGTTTCATTCTCCCTCTCCCTTTCCTTCCCCTCCTTTCTCCGTCTAAAAGACTCGTTGACTAGTGAAGTAACTCTCGAGTTGGGTACTCGAGGAGTAGAGTAGGGCGAAGAGGTGCTTCATAACCGAACCATTATAAATCATCGTATCCGGTTTGCATTTCCTTTTACTTATCTCTTTACTTTTGTGCTCGCATTTATCGCTTTATACTTATACTTGCAATTGTGTGATGTGTTGATTACCCCCCCCCCCTTTACGATTTCTAAAAAATTGAATTGGATAATACGTCCAATACCAAGATGATATGTGGGACGAACTGTCACCATCCATGAAAGTTTCTTCCATTTCGGAGGCAATGCAACCTACATTCAGGGGGCGTCTAAAAAGGGCCTGCAACCAAATCTCCTACCTCGAAACACCTACTCGAAAGGTTGGGTTGAAAACCCCTACCTAATTTGCGACTACTGCGGAGTCCAATACCAAGATGATATGTGGGACGAACTGTCACCATCCATGAAAGTTTCTTCCATTTCGGAGGGAATACAACCTACATTTAGGGGGCGTCTAAAAAGGGCCTGCAAAGAAATCTCCTACCTCGAAACACCTACTCGAAAGGTTGGGTTGAAAAACCCCTACCTAATTTGCGACTACTGCGGAGGATCATACGAGGTCGATGACTGCAGGCAGAACAACCCAGCTGAGCAGGTATACTTGTCCCGGGGGGGAGACATCTACGATGATCCTTCCCTTCTGAGGTTCTATTAGAACGACGATACCTCACCATGAGGGAACAACAAACGTAAAGAAAAAGGAGAGGATGGACCCGAATGGGTTGTTAGAAGTAAGTTTGAAGACGAGCTCGCCAACTTTATGCTCAGAAAGAAATCCCACACGAAGGGGATAGGAGAGATGCTTGACCAACACCGTAAGGAAATACATAAACAGTTCTCATAAATCCTCTTCGCAATTGGGAAAAGCAAAACTCCTAAACCTGAAGCACCAACTTTTGCCATAACAACTAGATCAGGAGTTAGCACTTGAGACCCCCATTTTCCGACTCCTTCAAAACCGACATCTGCCAACCACACTAAAAAGGCAACCGAAAAAGAAGGACATAAGGACGCAGAACCAAGCATTATACATAATGAAGAGCCTGACCCCGACCATCCATTTTTTACCAACCCTCCAAGTCATCGAATCTGCCCTTTCCATCCAGAGTGAAGAAGCATAAAAAGGATGACGAAGATGAGCGGCTTCTCTCAATCTTCAAATAGATCCATATCAATCTGCCATTCCTAGAAGTTATGATCCACATGCCAAAGGGAGCCAAGGTCTTAAAGGATCTCCTTTCACATAAGGAAAAACTTGAAAAGGCGGCCTCTTCGGTAAAGCTTAGTGAGCAATGTTTCGCTATCATCCAAATGAGTCTGCCCCCAAAAGAAGGAGACCCAGGAAGCTTCACACTGCCATGTCTTATCGAACCCCTGGCAGTAAAGAACACCTTGGCTAATCTAGGGGCAAGTATCAATCTTATGCCACACTCTCTCTTCCGACGATTAGGGATTTCTAAGCTAAAACAACCAAAATGAGTATTCAACCGGCTGATCGATCTATCAAATACCCCATCAGGGTCTGCGAGAATCTATTGGTAAAAGTAAGTAAGTTCATATTTCTAGTTGAATTCATAGTTTTTGAAATGGACGAAGACGAGCTAGTCTCGATCATTTTGGGACGGCCCTTCCTCGCCACAGCAAGGGCTGTAATTGACATATACGAGGGAAAGTTAAGTCTGAGAGTCGGAAGTGAAACCGTCACCTTCAACATTGGGAAATCCATGAAATCCAAACACTCCCGAGACGATTATATGTACCGTGCCGATCACACCGCTAAGCTTGTCCAAGAACAATGGGTTGACATGGTTGATCATGACGGAAAATGGACTGAAGTAGAAGAAGAGGAAGATTCGAACGAAGTGCAAGCATTTTCCTTCTACCCTAGGACAGATCTGGTCGAGCCACTCGAGTGGAAGGCCTCGGAGAATCGGTTGAAACCCTCAAGCATCAAACCACCCAAACTAGAGCTGAAGGAATTACCCGAACACCTTAAGTACGCTTTCCTCCAGGAAAACAACCAACTCCCACTGGTCATCTCCTCCGCATTATCTACCGTCGAGAAAGCCAGGCTTCTCGAGGTTCTAAAGGATCATAAAGGGGCAATCGCCTGGAGTATTACGGATATAAAAGGGATCGACTCATTCTTCTGTACTCATAAAATTCTCATGGAAGACGAGTTCAAACCAAGTGTCCGACCTCAAAGACGAGTAAACCCGAACATCAAGGAGGCAGTAAAGAAGGAAGTCATAAAGCTCCTCGACGCAGGATTAATCTACCCCATCTTTGACAATCCTTGGGTAAGTCTTGTCCAGGTCGTTCCAAAGAAGGGAGGAATGACCGTAGTGAAGAATGAGAAAAACGAGCTCATCCCACAAAGGAAAGTCACTGGATGGCGCGTATGTATCGACTATCGTAAATTGAATAACGCAACTCGGAAAGACCACTTTCCACTTCCGTTTATCGATCAGATGCTCGAACGCCTAGCAGGGCACGAATACTACTGCTTCCTAGACGGATTTTCAGGGTATTTCCATATTCCTATTGCTCTGGAAGATTAGGAGATAACCACATTCACCTGTCCTTACGGAACCTTCACATACAAACGAATGCCTTTCGGATTATGCAATACTCCAGCAACCTTTCAGCGTTGTATGATAACCATATTCCATGAACTTATCGAGGATAGCATGGAGGTATTTATGGACGATTTCTCTGTCTTCGGTAGTTCCTTAGACCACTGCCTAAAAAACCTTGAAAAGATGCTAAAAAGGTGTGAGGAGACCAACCTTGTGTTAAACTGGGAAAAGTGCCACTTCATGGTTAAGGAACGAATTACCATATCCCACGAATGTAAAAGCTATCTGAAGGTAGATAAAGCAAAAAATCGATGCCCTGTTTAAGGTCTCAGGTGCGGGAATTAAGGTAGATAAAGCAAAAATCGAGGTAATCTCCAAATTACCATATCCCACGAATGTAAAAGCTATCTGAAGCTTTCTAGGACACTTTGGTTTCTACAGAAGATTCATAAAATATTTCTCACAAGTCGCACGCCCAATGACCCAGCTCCTGGTAAAAGATGCCCTGTTTAATTTCTCCGCAGAATGCATTCAAACTTTCGATAAGTTAAAAAGCGAACTAACGCAGGCCCCAATTATAATCAAGCCAGATTGGTCATTACCATTTGAAGTCATGTGCGACGCAAGTGGTTATGCTGTCAAAGCAGTGTTAGGGATCGACAAGCATTTTAAGCCTATACACTACGCTAGCAAAACAATGAATGAAGCACAAGAGAACTACACAACTACCGAGAAAGAACTTTTAGCTGTCGTTTTTGCATTCGTCAAGTTTTGTTAATACTTGGTCTTATCCAAGACCATCGTTTTCACGGATCATTCTGCTCTACGGTATCTTTTCACTAAACAAGATGCAAAACCGCGACTGATTAGATGGATCCTGCTACTCTAAGAATTTGATATTGAAATCCGTGATAAGAAAGGTGCTAAAAATCTAGCATCCGATCATCTCTCCCGACTTGAAAACCTCGACTTAGGAAAGCTAACCAAGGCTGAGATAAGGGACCTATTCCCCGAAGAGCGATTAATAGCAGTCTTTGATAAGAATAACGAACCATGGTATGCCTACTACGCTAACTATCTAGCTAGCCGAGTACTGCCCTCCAGATCCAACCGCCAAGAGAAACAAAAGTTCTTCACCGATCTAAGGCATTACTTTTGGGATGAACCATTCCTATTCAAGTAGTGTGCTGACCGAATCATACGAAGGTGCGTCGCCGAAGATGAGGCAGCACAAATCCTTCAGCAATGTCAAAGCGGACCATTTGTAAGACATCATGGTATCGCCACTACCGCAAGAAAAGTCTTTGAAGCCAGTTTCTACTGGCCACATATCTTCTGAGACGCACGCAGGCTGGTCCAAGTTTGCGATGCATGTCAACGAGCCGACAACATCTCTTCAAGGGACGAAACACCTTAAAAGTACATCCAAGTCTATAAAATATTTGATGTTTGGGGAATAGACTTTATGGGACCTTTCCCCTCATCAAACAGAAACAAATACATCCTAGTAGCTATAGTTTACATATCAAAGTGGGTAGAGGCTTAAGCCTTTCCCACCAGTGATGCTCGGAACGTAGTGAACTTCCTCAAGAGATAATTCGCACGATTTGGAATACCAAAGGCCCTTATTAATGATAGGGGTACTTATTTCTGCAACTACCAGATAGAGAAAGCAATGAAAAGGTATGGAGTAGTTCACCAATTCAACTACCAGATAGAGAAAGCAATGAAAAGGTATAGAGTAGTTCACCAATTCTCCACCGCATATTACCCGCAGACAAATAGGCAGGTCAAAATCACAAATCAGGCAATAAATCATATCCTTGAGAAAACCATTAGGAACAACAGGAAAGGTTGGTCTTACAAATTAGATGATGCATTATGGGCATTTCGAACAGCGTTTAAAACCCGTTTAGGAACAACCCCATTTAGAATAATCTACGACAAGGCATGCCATCTTCCCGTCGAATTAGAGCACAAAGCCTACTAGGCCATTAAGAACTACAATATGGACCTTACGAAAGCTGGGACAAACCGGTTCTTACAGATTAATGAACTGGACGAAATGAGGCTCGATGCTTATGAATCATCCATCTCTTACAAGGAGAGAACAAAAAGATGGCACGATAAACAGATAAAAGCACTGACTAACTATGAAAGAGGCGATAAGGTACTTTTCTTCAATTCACGTTTAAGGCTGTTCCCCGGGAAACTAAAGTCGAGATGGTACGGACCATTTTTGGTAAGCAAAGACATGAAAAATAATTGAGCTGTACGATGAAAATGGGAACGAATTCATCATAAATAAACAACAGGTGAAACCATATTAGAAAAACGTATTGGACACCAACAGAGATGATGATATAACACTGGATGATGAAGGAGAAGTCACGTAAGGACTTGTGACTTCGAGTCTAGCTACAAGACTCGTAAATAAAAAAAGCTCTTTTTGGGAGGCAACCCAACGTTTATTTTTCTCGCATATTAGGAGTGTCGTGTGTTTTAATTCTTTATTGTTTGTTTTATTATGTTAGGATGAATCTTGTAATCATGCTTTGTTTTGTTTATAACTTCGTCTTATTTGCAATCAAAGGTATTTTGCAACAAAATAAGTGTAGGGGAAATATCCGGTTTTTAAAACCAAATTCAAACATTAAAAATAAATTATTTCGATTAATTCGCGTCAATTTCAAGTCATATGATTGTAATGATTAATTCCAGGTTTTTATGTAGTGCTTTCTTCAGATTTAACTAATAAAATTGCGTGCAAGAAATTTCTTATTAAAAACGAAGAAGAATTTTTTACAAACCCCGGAGACGATGTCGGGAATAACACCCGACGGCATCGCATCTCCGGTAATGTAAAAATTCGATTTTTTTAAGTATTTCTGAAAAATAAAATGTGCAATATTTAAAATTTGTAATTCTCTTGTAAACCTGTAGAAAACCTATGATTACATCATTACTCTCATCCTATCTTTACTGCTTTAATAAAGTCAAAACCCTAAACTCTAATTGTATTTATATCTATCCCGTCGATTTTATGCTTGGTGTAGTTGTCTTTGTCTTTGATTACAGGTTATATTTGACAAGAAGAAGCTTGGAAGTTCTTAGGAAGTTTCATTAGACGATTCTTGGCGGACGATTTTACTAGTTATCACATGTTTCTTCTCCATTATTGAGCAAACCAAGGGAGTACTAGTTTCTTTTACTTGTTTTCTTTTCCCTTTATTCGTTCTTACGGGTACTTCTATAGACTATTGGGGACAATGTTCAACTTAAGTTTAGGGGGAAAATA
>BQNB010051069.1:1313-14682 GCA_026074375.1 Tanacetum coccineum
TCTTCCACATTTCATCTACGGATTTTGGGATTTTGTCATGCAAACGCTTAATCAACTCAGGGTTCGTGATTCCATGCATGAATCTTGAGATTCTCATGACTTTTGATGCCCCTTTGACATCCCTACTCTCCATCTTGAACCTCCGTACAAAATCTTCCGTAGACTCCTCTTCCATCTGCTTTATGTGATGGATTTCGACGGGGTCTTTGATGCACTTCTTTTGCTGGAGGTAATTTGCCAAGAATGTTTCTTTTAGGTCGTCATAACTATCTATAGACTCCGGAGGAAGATCATCAAACCAAACCCTTGCAGTTCCGGTGAGTGTGGAATTGAACATGTGACACCACGTTGGCATCGCCCACCGTTCTACCTTGGCAGCTGCCTGAAAGATCTTAAGATGATCTTCCAGATCTTCACTTCCGTCATATGTTTTGACATGACTAGGCATACAGATTCTCTTTGGTAGATCGAAATAGCCGATGCGAGGCATGAACGGACCGGTCTCTTCACATACCCATGGTCGGGATAGGTCCTTATCCTCCATACTTGACATTTGCTTTTTTGATTTAGATTTCCATATTCTCCTGCACTGTCCTCGCTTTCTGACATCCTTCCTCCCTTACGTGAGCATGCTTTTCTGTCATGATGCCTCTTAAGGGCGGGCTCCGTTCTTCGCGAGCGGGAATCCTGATAATAGCTTTCGGTGTCTTCGCGGCTGCTGTGACGTGACTGACGCCTTGAACTACCAGAGTATGCGGACATACCCTTTTCTTTATCACCCAACCTGTGAAATACACCCTTTTCCAACCTTCTGAACAAAGTCTCTCTTTCCGGATCTTTCCTTCTAGGTGATCTAGATCGGTCGTGCCTTGGTTCAGGGCTTCTGGACATGCTGCGAGCATCTTTTGGTTCGATTCTCTTCCTGACGTCTCCTCTCCTGCTTGGTGCCCCAGATTCAGAGTACTGTGAGGCTTCCTCAAAGTTGAGACGAGCTTTTACTGCCTTCAGCTTCTCTTGTTGCACTTTTTCTTGGTGCATCTTTTCAGCGAGGATTGGCAGTAACTGATTGTAGTTCTTATCACAAAATTCCCTAAGAGCTGCATCGGACGCGGGCTCATTTGGGTTTTCTTGTGATTTATCTTTTCCTATTCCCACCGTGTTTCGCACGGCGGACATGTTTGTGGTAGGAGAAGGACCAGAACGCGTGCTCATGGTGAGTATTTTAGGGAATGTAGTTGCGTTCGAGGTCCCATGGATGGCGCCAACTTGTTGGTACAATTTGTGTTATTGGTTGTATAGGTGGATCAGAAAGGTTATTGGGCTTGGCCCGAGAGCGAGATCTTGTACTAAATCAAGTAGTGAAGTGATTTCTTGCACAATAGAAGAGTAAACCGTTAGTCTTATCGTGGGGACGGACCCCACGATTGGACTCCGGCGTGAGAGTAAGTAAACATGTTTTGTCAGAGAGTGTCAGAGTATATATGTGTGTAATGTGGCCAGAAAATTATACCTCATGGGGTGTCAGAATACCCCTATTTATAGGTGAGTCAAATATTAGGTTTTCCTAGTATTTCGCTCATTTCTGTTATTAGGCCGAAGTGGGACCCTAATTGGATAAGGATCCGCTTGTAATCGTGTCATGCGAACGCTAATTCCCTTCCGCGGACGCCTGTTGGTCCGCGAAGGATTTGTCACGCCCGGCTTGCTTCTTCTGCGCTGTCCAATACGGAATTGGGCTTTTTTCGCGAATGGTATTATTTACTTGGTTGGGCCGGGGGCCCATTGTAATGATATGGCTCAGGCCCAGGGGCCTGGTACACCTATTATACGTCATCAGTGATGGACGTAAACATTAATCATTAGGTGTACAATATCAATTTTTTTATAAAGATAATATGCGGGTGGTGTTAGACTATTACTCCATCCGTCCCAATTTATTAGTCCACTTTTGACTTTTTGAAGTCTTTCTTTTTAAACTTTGACCCTAATTAATTTGTTTTGTGTTATATAATATTTGATGCAAAATATATGAATGCATTGAGTTTTAAATGTATTTTCTATTGGTATAATTTTCATCAAGTATTATATAACACAAACGAAAATATTTATGGTCAAAGTTGGAAAATAAAGACTTCGAAAAGTCAAAAGTGGACTAATAAATTGGGACGGAGGGAGTAAAAGTTAACAAATATTATAATACAATTGCTTTTCAAAAGGTATTCACGAGCATAACTTTTGACTAAGCATGTTTGAATGTCCAACTTTGTATGATAGACTGTTAGTACAAAAAGTTTCTGGAGCCCTTCTTGTGCTTTGAAGACATAAGTCGGTATTATACTCTTGATTAGGGTTGTTATCCGACCTTCTAGGATGATGAGGATGAGGGTGGGTGTTTTTTGTTTTCGTCTTTTGTTTTATTCTTTTTCTATCGTACCTGACTTGTCTCTTTTTTATATACAGAGATGAATTTGTTTGCTTTCATCCACCATGTGGATCCTACCAAGGTTAAGATAGAAGAAAGGGAGGCCCGGGAGGGAGAGGTTCCATTGCTTGAGTTGACGAGGGGTCGTGTTGTTTCGCTTGCTGGTGCGGACAATCAGGGACATGTTAACGTTCAGGATGCTGGGAACGATAATGTAAATGAGGAGGGTGATGATGCTTTGGAAGCGGGCCAATCTGAGCAGGATGACCATGTTATTGATATTGGAGGGATTGATATTGTGGCGGATGATGAGATACAAGCTATTGTTACTGATCAGCCAAAGAAGGTTAGGAAAAAGAGGAAAGCTGCTGATGGTGCTAGCGGTTCTGGCCTTCCTCCTAAAAAGTTAAGGGAGGATCATGGTACTTCTGGGTACGTGGGTGCAAGTGTCGCTGGAAAATCTCTTGCTGCTCTTCGAGGTCTGCTTGATAGTAGTACATTAGCCGCGGAGGTTGGTGTTACGACGGCTGCTACCGTACCCTTTGTTACTTCCTCCGTGACCCCCACTCCGGAGCGTGAGGGTGGTGGATATATGGATTCTATTACTGGTCCTAACTTGCGGACTCAGAAGCCGGCGGAGAGGTTTGTATTCTCTTCTGATTCTCCTCATGAACCTAATGCCAATGCTGCTGATGATGAGGTAACTTCTGTTGTCAGGTCTTCTGTTCCGGATCCAGCTATACTGACCACGGCCGTTGCTACTACGGTCGTAGCTGACACTTCCGCTCTAGTGCCTAGGGCCGGTCATGGGTCGGGTGCCGGACAGGCTCGACCCAATATTTTTATAGATTCGGTTTCCCCTACCATAGCGGAGGCGGACGTTGCTGGTCCTTTCCAGCCTGTTGGTACGGAGCTTTCGGCGGGTAGCTTTTATGTTTCATAAGACATGGATCCTGAGGCTCTTCGACGAATATACATTCCCAAGTGGAATGTTATTAATGATTCTGCCCTTGATGATCCTAAGATCTATCGAGGTATGATTGACCATCTTGCTCCTCTCGGGTTCTTCTCTCAACTCTAGGCTATGGACTATGAGCAACTGCTTGCGGAGTTTAATGTTGGGGCCTCCCGCCAAGCATGTTTTAATGCTGAGATAAGAATGTGGTTGGAGCATGAGCTGAGAGGTAGGCAGAAATTAGAGGAGAGATGCGCCATGCAGGTTAACATGTTGAAGGAGATGGATGCAGAGATAGCCAGCTTGAAAGCCCAACTTTCTCTGAAAGAAGTTGAGGCCGCTGAGGCAATTCGCCTCGGTGGTCAAATTGTAAATGTTGAGGCTACGGAAGCCGCTAGAGTTAATGAGCTGAATGATTTGAAGGAAAGGAATGTAGCTCTTGAAGGGCAAGTTGCGGCTTTGGAGTTCGCAGCCGCTAGCAAAGATGCTGAGCTTGCGTCCTCTAAATCTCAGGTTGCCAAGGTGACTCAGGACCTTTCAAACTTGCAGCTATCTTGTGATGAATTGAGCGTCAAGGCTTCCTCTCTTGAGTTTGAGAAAGACAAACTTATTGATCAGGTACTTATACCTGTCTCTTATATATTTTAATCTATCATATTTCTTGAGTTACGGAATAATCATTTTATCTTTGCAGGTGTCTGCACTAGAGACTACCTGCTCTGGCCTCCGTGATGAAGTGATGGGATACAAGCTGTTTAAAGAGCAGATTGAGGCAGTTCAGGATGCGTAGGTCAAGGTGTTCAGTGATAGGGTTGCGGAGTTGGACGCGAATCTTATGAGGATGGCTCTTCATCTTAATGAGGAGTTTTACCCTTACTATTTGACTACCATAGCTGAACGAAGGTGGATCCTCAGCCGTGGGCTTAGACTCATGGTTATGAAATGTCTACAATTTCTAGAGTAACTTGCGGCTCTGGGTGAGGTCATAGGTCTTGCCATTGATAAGGGATTCAGGTCAGTTTGGCAGCCGATATAGACCATGGAAAGGCTGGACGAGTGCTTGCTGAAGTTGCTGCTTATAACCCTGTTGTGAAGGCATATTATGTTGCTGATGTGAATGCCCTGCGTGCTGTTGATTTCCCTTTCCTTGCTTAGCTGGCCTCTCACAAAGATTCGAGCATATATGATCTTATGGACCTTCTTCATCTAGAAGATCCTGCAGCTGAAACTTCGGAGGCCATGCAGCTGCAGCCTGCCCTTGCTCAACTTATGCTTCCCATTCACCGATTGGAAGATCAGGTGGTGATTGGAGAGACTTCCTTGTCTTTCTCTCTGGATTTAGCCGATGCTCGTGTGCGAAAACTTAAGGAAGGTGCTGAGTCCTGACGGTTATATATTTCTGATGCCTTGGTTCATATAGTTAAGCCGCTATCCGCATAGAATCTTGTTGGTGAGGCCAGCACATCAGGTGTACCAGCAGTCATTGCTACTACCGTTTTATCAACTACTTTTGTTGATTCCGTTTCTGTTCCACCCATACCGCATGCTGAAGCTCCTCCTTCCTCTATTGCATTTGAGAAGGAATTATTAGATACCACGCTGGAGCATACTTCAGCTCTGTAGACTTGTATTTTTTTTATTGTATGTTGTAACTTCTACCGTGGCCATGTGTGGCCTTTTTGTTGTGGTCACTTATACTTAAAAATTTGTAATATGCTTTTGTTCAGTCGTTATATAATACTTAACAGTTTTTCTATTTTGTTTTGCTGCTATCTTTTAATACCGCTATTGTACGTTTGCAGTGATAGTCTTAGATGAATATTTGTGTGTTATTCTCCTGGCACTGGGCTTGCAAACCTCTTATGTATATGAGTTAATTTTTAGGCTGCTCATCCTTGTATTATGCGGAATAATAACTTATGTTTATGGGGTCATGCCCCTTTGCATGCGCGTCTTATCAATCACATAACGTATATATAATTTTGCAAAGTAAGGTATAAATTTTTTAAATAACTTGTGAAGGTAGCTAGGCTTCACATTTCATTCATTAAAATAAAAGACATTACATGATAAGAGAAAATTAAATAATGCCTCTTCCACTGCGAAGATTGCATGGGAAGGTGTTTACATTTCATGGACGTAGCATTTCTTGAGGTTGCGAACGTTCCAAGTTCGCGGAAGAGTCTTTCCATTACGGTCCCTAAGCTTATATGCTCCCTTTCCTAATGCTTTCGTTACCTCGTACGACCCCTCCCACTTGGAGCTAAGGTTCCCGCTATCTTTCGCATGGTTGGCATCATTGTTCCGGTACACAAGGTCTCCTGGTTTGAAACTTGTGTTGTGGACTTAGAGTTGTAATATTTTTCCATCTTTGCATTGCCTCTTGCTTCGCGGATGGCAGCTTGCTCACTTCTTCTTCCAAAAGATCAAGATTGATTTCTAAGGCTTCATCATTCTGCACCATATCTATCTCAGCTGTCCTTAGGGTAGTCATACCAATTTCCGCTGGAATGACTGCTTCTGTTCCGTATGTAAGCGAAAATGGTATGTCCCCGTTGCTTGACTTGATCATGGTACTGTGTGCCCATAAGACATGTGGAATTTCCTCAATCCAATCCTTGCTTCTTTCATCCACCCGCGCCTTTATCCCTTCTCTTAAGCTCCTGTTTGCTCTTTCTACTAAGCCGTTGGCTTGTGGATGCTTGAGAGAGGCAAAGCGTTGGCGGATGCATAACTTTTCACACCAGTCTTTGAATGGGTTGTCTCTGAATTGCTTTTCGTTATCAAATATGATTTCCCCTGGCAGACCGAATCTACAAACTATGTTATCCCATACAAACTTCTTGATCTGATTGCCCGTTATGGTTGCGACAGGCTTTGCTTCAATCCACTTTGTAAAGTAATCAATCGCTACTATTAGGAATTTGACTTTTCCAGGTCCTTCCCGGAAAGGTCCAGATATGTCAATTCCCCATTTGTAGAATGGCATTGCCAGATGATGGGAGTCAGTTTTTATTGCGGGTTCCTTGGCACGGGGCGGTGAACCTGGCAATCTTGGCATTCTCGAATTATTTTCCTTGCATCCGTGTGCATTGTTGGCCAGTAATATCTTGTTCGTGTTGCTTTTGCGACCACGAATCTTATTTCGGCATGCATGCTGCAAGATCCCTCATGGATTTCTCTCAAGACATAATTTGCTTGTAGTGGCCCTACGTATTGTAGCCATGGTTCAAGATTTGACTTCTTGTACAGGACCTCCGTCCTGACTTGCGCCGTATGGCTCTTGCCTTTTTCTTATCCGTAGGGAGTTCTTATTTTATGAGGTAGTTATAGATTAGGGTCATCCGTGTATCTCCTTCCTCCTCAACGATTGCAAACACTTCCTTTTCGTTTATGGATTTTTCGCTGAGCTCTTCCACTAAGACCTGCTTGGTTAAGTGGGCGAAGCTAGTAGATGCGATTTTGCTTAGAGCGTCAGCTTTTTTGTTTTCACTTCCGGGCACCTGCTTTATTAAGAACTTTTTGAAATTGCTGGCGAGCGTTCTTACTTTCTTTAGGTATTGCACCATGCCTGACTCTTTGGCAATGTAAGATTCGTTGACTTGATTGGCTACCAGCCGTGAATCTACATGTGCTTGCAGGTTTTTGATACCCATTTGTTCCGCGATTCTGAGACCGACTATTAGAGCTTCATATTCAGCCTCGTTATTAGTTTCATCGAACCTGAATCTCAAAGCATAAGTGAATTCTGCTCCTTCCGGATTTGTAAGTATTAAACCAGCTCCGGAACCGTCTACACAGGACGATCCGTCTGTGAACAATGTCCATGGGTCCGGAAGCTCCTCCTCCACTTCTATGAGCATATCTTGGGGTCATCTTTCGGACGTTCCACTATGAAATCCGCCAAGATTTGTCCTTTGACTGATATTCTTGGTCTGTACTGTATGTCATATTCACCTAACTCGATACTCCATTTCTGTAATCTTCCTGCGACCTCTAATCTTGACAGCACCTGCTTGATCGGTTGGTCCACGATGACAATGATTGTGTGTACCTTGAAGTATATTTTTAGCCGTTTGCTCGCATGCACTAAGGTCAGCACCAAATTTTCCATTGATGTATAGTTTATTTTTGGACCTTGCAAGGCGCGGCTAACAAAGTAGACTGGCATTTTCCTTGCCTCTCTTTCTGTCATTAAAACTGCACTTACGGCTTCTCGTGCAGCCACAAGGTACTCAATCAGTTCTTCTTTCTCCATTGGTGCGGTTAGTGTTGGTAGTTCTGCTATTAGCTGCTTCATTTGTTTGAATGTAACTTCAGCTTCCGCAGTCCATTGGAAGTCACTCTTCTTCATTCATTTTTTAAGGTTTTGAAGAATGGAAGTGACTTTTCTGCTGATTTGGAGAGGAATATGTTTAAGCTTGCTAACTTCCCATTTATATTTTGTACGTCTTTTAGACACTTTGGGGATTGTAGGCTTAACACGGCTTCCACCTTATCCGGACATACCTTTATCCCCTTAATATTTACCTTGTAACCTAGGAACAAGCCTTCCTCTATCCCAAAGGTACATTTCTTAGGATTTAGCTTCATATTTATTTCCCTTAGAGTCCTGAACGTCTCTTCAATGTCTCTCATTATCTCATGTTTCGTTCGGCTTTTGATTACTAAGTCGTCCATATATACTTTCAAATTTCTACCAATTTGTTTTTGGAATGCTTTATCTACCAGACGCTGGTAAGTTGCTTCGGCATTCTTTAAGCCAAAAGGCATCTTGGAATAACAGAATATCCCTTGGCTTGTGATAAACACTATTTTTTCTTCGACTTCTTTGGCCATTTTTATTTGATGATATCCTTTGTATGCATCTAAAAAGCACTTGAAGGGGTACCAATAGATGGAATCTACCTTCCACTCTATTTTCGGTAGCGGATAACCGTCTTTGGGGCATGCCTTGTTCAGGTCTTTAAAATCCACGCACATTCTCCAACTGTCATCATGTTTCTTTACCATCACCGGGTTTGAAAACCAACTGTGATAATGGACTTCTTTTATTATGTCGGCGTCTATCAGTTTTTTCACCTCTTCTTGTATCGCTTTGTTCCTTTCAGGAGCCTGGCCTTTTTTCTTTTGTCTGACCGGTAAGCATCCTTTACACACATTTAACCTGTGTTTCGCTATGTGTCACGGAACCCCTGTCATATCCGCTGGCTTCCAAGCAAATATGTCAAGGTTGTGTCTAAGTAGGTCGCAGAGCGCCTTCCGGCCTTCCTCTGTTAGAGTGGAGCCTATTACAATTGTCTGCTCTGGGTACTCGAGATGAATAGCCACTTTGATTCTTTCTTCCGGTGCTTGAATGACATCGGAAGGCTGTGCTTCCGGTCTGGAGACCACTGTGCATTCTAGTGGGACTATCCTGATGCTCCGTAGAGTTAGTATTCCCCCTGGAACTAGAAATTTCAGCATCTCATGAGCTGTGGACGGGACCGCTTGAATTCTCCTCACACCTAGTCTTCCAATGATCCCATTATATGGCGATGGTGATCTTACCACCATAAAGTTCATTAATGTGGAGGTGAAATGCTCTTCATCACCTATCTTTAATAGGAGTGATATTTGCCCTATTGGCCACATGATTTCTCCATTGAAATCGATGAGGGGTACTGTGGTTGGAACCATTTGTCTTTTTACCTGTGAACGGAGCCTGTTGAAGCAATGTTCATATAGTATTTATGAGGCAGACCCTACATCCACATACATTCAATGTATGAAGTGGTCTCCTATTTCTGCTTCAATGATCATGGGGCCTTCCGTTCCGTCTTCATTACCTAGCAGCGGGAACAAAATTTATGGGTCTGGAGAAAAGCTTTGCGTGATCCTTTGTCTGGCCACCCTTTGCCATGGCTGGACCATTAGGATCGCCATGGCTTTGTCTTTCCCAAAGGTTTCTTCCTTTTTTTTGCCGTCTTTAGCTGGTCCTTTCCTTGTTAAAGCTCCTTAATTACGTGTGATAACTTTCCACAGGGTTGTCATTGGTGGCGGAGCCTTGAATTTACCTTTGTCTAAAGCCAAAATTTCCCTTAGGGACTTTGAAAGGAGTGTGAACTTGTCACGTCTTCGTTCGGACCTTTGTTGGTTCTGGAAGTCTCCATTTCTGTCGAAGTTTTGCTTTCTCCCTACTTCTTGTTGCTTCCATGTTGGAGGCGTTTTCTTTCGGGCTTGGTTGGATGCTGCCACCTCTCCCATGAGGAATGCTGTTGTTGCTCTTATCATTTCATCCACTGACTTTGGGATGTTGTCGTGCAGACGCTTAATGAACTCGGGGTTGGTAATCCCGTGCATGAATTTGAAGATTCTCATGCATTCATGGGCTCCCTTAACGTGCCTACTCTCGACTTTGAATCTTTGCATAAATTCTTCTGTGGATTCCCCTTCTCTTTGCTTGATGTGGTGAATTTCTACCGGATCCTTGATGTACTTCTTTTGTTAAAGGTAGTTTTCTAGGAATGCATTTTTCAAATCGTCGTAACTATCTATGGATTCTGGAGGCAAGTCATCGAACTATACTCTAGCAGATTCGCTGAGCGTGGTGTTAAACATGTGGCACCATGTTGGCATTGCCCACCTTTCCACTTTTGCCGCCGCTTGAAAAATCTTCGAATGATCTTCAGGATCTCCACTTCCGTCATACGTTTTGTCGTTACTTGGCATCCAGGACTTTTTTGGTAATTCTAAGTAGCGGATTCGAGGAGTGAAGGGATTTGTTTCCTCGCATGTCGATGGTTGAGACAAATTTTCTTCTGTGATGCTTGACTTCTGTTTTTTCGACCTTGATTTCCAGTGTCCCCCTCCACTATCTTTACTTTCTGAGGGCAGCTCCGTTCTCCGTGAACGAGAACTCTGGTAGCAGCTTTCTGAGTGTGCGGACACACTTTTTCCTCTACTCCACAGTCTATGGAACACATCTCCTTCCCTTCTCCTTTTATCTCCATGCATGTGTTTAGGTGACGCCGATCTGTCTCGCCGTATCCTGGAGAAGACAATGGTTGGTTTCGGACTTCTAGACACGTTGTGGTGGTGCCTGGGCTTTAGCCTTCTTCTTAGATCTCCTCTCTGGTTTGGGGTTCTGGATTCGGAGTATTTTGATATTTCCTGGATCTTTGAATTTCTTCCTGAACACACTTCGAAGTTAAGTCGGGCTTTTACTTCTTTCAAATTTTCTTGTTGTACTTTTTCATTATGAACTTTTTCAGCTATTATTGGCAGCAGCCGATGATAATGTTTGTCACATTACTCTCGAAGGGTTGCGTCGGACGCAGGCCTATCTGTGTTTTTTGAGGTTTGCTGCTTTTCTCTCCCCCACCGTGTTTCGCACGGCAGACGTGGGTGGGGTGAGATTGAGCTTCGCTGGTCCGCTCATGGTGATTATTTTAGGAAACACAATTGTGTACTGGTCCCACGGATGGCGCCAACTTGTTAGTACAAAATATGTGACGGGTTGTGAGATGGGCTTGAATCGCTTGTTGGGCTGAACCTTCAAGCTCTCTTGAGATTAGATCTTGTACTAAACAATGTGATTGAGATGATTTCTTGCACACATGAAAGAAAACCGTTAGCCTTACCGTGGGGACGGACCTCACGATTAGACTCCGACGTGAGAGTAAGTATTCATGTTGTCAGAGAGAATGTGCGTGTATTGAGAGGTGTTAGAAATTGTGTACCTTATGATGTGTCAGATGACTCCTTTTATAGGGGATAGGGGTGAGCAGAAAAACCAAAAAAACCGAAACCAAACCAAAAACCGAAAAAACCGAAACCAAACCAAAAACAAAAAAAAACCGAACCGAAATAACCGACCGAAAGTAAAAACCGACGGTTCGGTTTTTACTTTTTCAAAAACCGAAAAATTCAGTTCGGTTTCGGTTTTCGTCCAAAAAACGAACCGTAAAAACCAAACCGAACCGAACTAGTTTCTTATATAATAATATATAATTAATATAATATAAATAAATAACTAAATATATCAAATTCGTATATGCCTAATCTTGTGAGTGAAATTATATTATTTTTATCTTAACATTTATATATATTTGTTTGTCGTGTACGTGTGTTTACTTAAAAATATATTAATACATACGTGACAATGATCATACGTGTATGTTCACTTGCATGTACGTGTGTGTCGTCTATACGTATGTAATTGTAGAAATTTGAGAGAAACATTATTAGGCTTAGATTGAAAAGAAGTAAAGAACAATAACCAATTTTGACGTAAAACAAGTTTGTTGCAATAAATTGGTCACACCAAAATATAAACGGTTACAAACCGGAAAAACCGAAAAACCGAACCTAAACTGACAATAAACCGAAAAAACCGAACTGTCAAAAACCGAACGGTTTCAGTTTTTGGTTGTATAAAAACCGAATATTTCGGTTCGGTTTCGGTTTTAGCCAAAAACCGACCAAAACCGAACCGTGCACACCCCTAATAGGAGAGTCCTGTGTTTAGGGTATCCTAGTATTTCGCCTACAATTGCAGTGGCCAGAGTGGGACCCTTGTCAGGCAAGGATCCACTGTAATCGTGACTGCGGACGCGGATTCCCTTCTGCGGATATCAGCTGATCTAAGGATGGCTTGCGGAAGTAACCTGTGGTCTATCTGAGTCCGCTTCGTTATATCCGAGCCGCGTCAGTATAGTTCTGGGCTTATTTTCGGCCCGTTATGTTTATCATTTATTTGATTGGGCCGGGGCCCAAATATAATGGTACGGTCCAGGCCCAAAATCCTGACGTCGTCATCATAGACGCTAAATTACGCGTTGTAAATGTCACATGAATTTTGATTGTTATACAACTCAAGTGTCAACAATTTTATCAAACTTTAGAAATAGTTGAGTGGCTCAGGTGAGCTGCGGTGACTTAGTTAGCAAAAAGCAAGTTTCGATAATATAGTGACTAAAAAAACATAAAAAGGGTTTTGCTAATATGTGCTCACTGGGCACATGTTAAAGTGGATATAAAAGGAAGGTTCATGTTGATTAAGTCATAAAATGCATATAATTAATGTAATTTTTAGCTATAACGAATGTTTATTAAATGCGTTTTTTTGATATAAAAAGAAAACATATGTTTATTTAATGCACGTTATCATGTGCCCAGTTGGCACATATTAGCAAAACCCACATAAAAATAGTAGAGTTACCTAATTGAACAAAACACAAAATAAAATGATTTTTATGTGTATTAACCCTAAAAATAATTTGTTTAAGTGTTCGTTTTTGTTTGTCTTTTCGACTAAAGTTAAATAGACGAACATCAAAAAAGTTTTTCGGCCCGAATCATTTACGAGTGTTGAAGGTCACAGGTTTACTTATTGTATATGTATCAAGTAGAAATTAGGTTAAAAGAGACTAAAGGTTAATAACACAAATTAACATTCTATTTAATTTACAAAAACAAATTATTCACCGTGCACCCTCTATTTATTGTAGTCGTCACCCTAAGAGGATTAGTTTGTTAGAGTGATGAGCTAGTATTACATGGCTGTGAAAGTTGTAAATAAAATAAAAAACGAGCGGGAAGAGCTATTAGCCGTTGGATTGAAAATAAACATCGACTCAGACGCATTTTGAGCCATTGGATTGGACTAAAAGTTACTACAATAAAACTCACCTAAAGTGGTCACCCTCCTCCCTTTTAGGCTGGATGGAGTAAGGATGCCTCACTCACCATCCACCTCAGCGCCACGTCAGCTTTCTCTCTCTAACTTTACCACTCACCTTTCAACCGTTTTAACACTCACCTTTCATACCAAAGTCACCTTACACATCATTTTATTTATTTAAATTACTTTCATTCATAAATTAAAAACGTAAACGTAAACGTACGAAATTAATAAAAACGTTAACTAAATAAAAACTTTTATTCGAAGATTAAAAACTTGAACGATACATTAAAAAATAAAAACGATACGATACATAGAAAAATAAAAA
>BQNB010051069.1:17401-41188 GCA_026074375.1 Tanacetum coccineum
TGGTAGGGGTCAGTTGTTAGGTTGCTTCCCATTTGTTTATATCTTATTCGTCAGCCCTATAATGAAGACATAAAGCATACACTGATAAGTCCCACATCCATGCACATAGAAATAACAGTTATAAAGCATGTGTTGTACTATTTCACTACACTTGTAGTTTTGAATAGTAACTGATAATAGGAATCAGGTGAAGGGAAGTTACAAGTTACATTTTTAGTTTACATGATCACATTTCCAAGTTTGAAAACTAAAGTTGAAGGTGTAATCAGTTAATTTCTTAACGCTTGAAGTTACAATCAAAAGGAACACATATGACTAGAAAAAATAGTATTTGTAGACTCACCCGTGCACATCTCGCGTTGCGACAACCTACAACCTCTTTAGTAGAACCTTTTTTATAGAATTCATACACTGATGCGACATTGATATAAACCTAAGTAGAAAAAAAATAAAACAAGATAACCAATTTGTTACTAAAACAAATAAACCATATATTCATTCTTGTGAAAAGCACTAAAATAGTACACAAAAGTTCTTACTTCATTTCTACAAATTCATGAGGCAAGTTGCTATTAAAAGCCTATATGATTGGCTCCAAAGCCTTCTCCCTTATCGATCCCTTTGAAACAAAAAAAGACAGTAACCAATTATTATTATTAGAGAGAGTCTGAAATGCATTCAAACATTGGTGCTTTATAAAATGCAGTATTAACATTAGCATATTTTGAATTCAAGCAATTTCATGCAATATGGCTAATTGTACTGAAACATAATAGATAATAGTCATCAACACAACTTTCTGTCACGACTATTTCTGGGACTGAGTTTTAATGCACCGAGAACAAATGCATTGCGTGTATGAACAAACTTGAAAGCTAGTTACCTGTTTCTTTATATATGCCTACGCCGCGTCTACATTTCTTTTTGTTTTTTTTCTGGTGCAACGTGTTTGTTATGTCAATTTTACATTCTAAAAGCAAGTGGGGCGTCAGAAGGGTAGAGCATCAGAGAAACATGACATATATGCCATGGCTGCAACTTTAGTAAGTTGTCGCGTCAAGATGTAGACCGCCTCATCTCTAGTCCTCCTTACCGATAAACTCATCATTGCCTTTTATAAAACTGTATTAATGCGAAGCTACAAAAGCAACACAATTTAATTTGTGAGGCTCAGATCTGTCATTGTGGGAACAACACGAAACATGCGCCATGGCTGCAACCACAACCTAAGTGTGGATGTCTAGCCAAGATATGGGTGTCCATAAATCGTGCTCCTGAAAAACACAAATGCAGATTGTAGTCATCATTGACTCTAAGCTGCTTATTATATAAACTTTACAATTACTAAGAACGCCGACCCGATGGACTACGGCCTAACATGTTGCTCAACACATCTCATTTTTGTACCCGACCGATCCACCAACACACATACAACACATATTAACACCCCATCCAACCCATCAACTCTACCCGCTCTATTAACACACACACACAACACATATTTTGGTACAGACCCAACAACACATACAACACCCGATCCACCAAAGAATTGTCATAAAACTCGTAAGCATTAGCAAACAAAGCGTAAGCCAAGCCCATTGTATAAAAAAAATCAACCAGCGGGCATTATAAGCATAAACAAATCATGGTGTAAACGCTGTCCACGGCTGCAAATGTAACAATTTGCCTCGCCGTGGCTACACACGCAAAAGGTAGTCATACCCTTTTATAAGGAGGCTCAGGCCTGCGAGTATGGAAGCAGTACCGAAAACCCGCCATGGCTACAACCACATGGCCGCCCCGCCAATATCCGAAACAATAAAGGCAGACAAATCTCACCATCACCCACATTATATAAAACTAACAAACAACAGGAACTCCGCAAAATGCACCATCAATAATTTACCCTAATAAACAAACTCAAAATTAATTCTTCATAAATGCAACATCAATAATTAACCCTAACAACTCAAATCTAAATCTTTCGAATATACCTTTCCGTTAGAGATTATAACTCAATTCGACACACATCTGACAATATAAGATTCCAAACTAAGCCAACAAACCGGCGTTAGGAGTCATACAAATAGAATGCAACCACCATGCAAATCCTCAACAAATCAGAACACTCACAAAACAAACAACCCATCTAAGGTCACCAACGTCACCAACCGACCACCAACGCCACATATCATGAACGGCGACAACGAAGAGGTCAGTGGCATCGAAAAGTGCGTATGATTTCATTTTTAGAGAGAGCGACAGAGAAAGAGAGAGAGAGAAAGAGAGAGAGAGAGAGAGAGAGAGAGAGAGAGAGAGAGAGAGAGAGAGAGAGAGAGAGAGAGAGAGAGAGAGAGAGAGAGAGAGGGTGGGTATGTGTTTATCACAATTGTTTGGTGGATCGGGTGTTGTGTGTGTTGCTGGATCGGGTACATATGTTAGAATGTGTTTTGTGTGTGTTGGTGGATCGGGTATGGGTCAGAGGGATGTTAATATGTGTTGTATGTGTCTTGGTGGATCGAGTCGGTTCTGGGTACGCGGGTTGCGGGTCGTCAATCCTGGTGATTATATGGTTTGATAATAATAATAATCTATATCTATACTAGAGAAAAGTTCAATATAGACCTAAAATTTAGTAAAGATTCAATGAACCAATCATAGCCATCTATTTTTTCATCAAATTAAAAAAACCCACTTTCTACCTCTTTTTTTAAAATTAAATATCTCACAAACCGTTAATCGTTACGCAAAACGAAACAAACCATCGCGAAGAGAATTAAATCATCTTTTTATAAAGGGCACTTCTATATACTTTCGACGAAATTTTTTTCGAATTTTTTTAGTTACGTCTGGAAAAATCACATGTGGTTTTTATCACAAATCACATATGATTTTTTTCAGACGTGAAAAAATGGAGAAAAAAAATTCGTCGAAAGTATATCGAAGTGCCCGTCTACTGAAAGATAAAAAATACTTGTCGCGATGGTGGATTTTTTGCTGTTTGACGATTTACCGTTTGCATGATAATTTATTTTTAGAAAAGAGGTGGAAAATGAGGTTTTTTATATTGATGAAAAAATGAGTAGCTATGATTTGTTCATCGTGTCTTTATTAAAATTTTAGTCTACATTAATCTCAACTCATCTATCTATGCTACATTATAAAGCATTTGAGACTTTCTATATTTAGATAGTCTGAAAATTCAAACTTTTCATATTTAGAAAGTCTGAAAATTTAGACTTTTCATTTTTTATGGATTTATGGAAATATCCTTTTTAACAGCAAACGCATCCATCTAACAACCTTTTGCAACAACTTTTTGTTATGTGCAATATTGAATATCCATCTCATTTTAAGGAAACACATCTTAAAGCTAAAAAATCACCTTTATTTTTAAATTGAAATATCTTTTTATCTATTTATTTTTTATGATTTAATTTCACTATATTTTTTAAAATTTTGTGCTATTTAATTCAACATTCATTTTAATATATTTTTATTAATTTTTAGTTTTTTTTTTATTTTTAATGCTTCCGAAACCGCTGCTTTGCCCGGGTACCATTCTAATACTATATTATAAAATTTAAGACATTTTATTTTTAGAAAGTCTTAAAAATTCAGACTTTTAAACTTATTTTTATAGAAATATAAGAATATGCAATCTTAACCATCCATCTTATTTTAAGAAACTACATCTTACGATGACATGTGTCACTTCTTTCTTAATTAAAAAAATCACTTTTATATTTAAATTAAAATATCTTTTTATCTATTTATTTTATTTATGATTTAATTTTATCATATTTTTTAAAATTGTTGCTTTTTAATTCAAAATCCATTTTAATATATTTTCATAAATTTTCAGTTTTTTTATTTCTACTGTCGTCAAAACTGTTACTTTGCGCGAATACATGCCAGTAATAATAATATGATGGTAGCCTCTTAGCATAAGTGAAAGTGCAAAAATGTTCACATAATTGGTGGCCCAGTCTGGTAAAAAAAACCAAGATAAAATATAGATATTACGTGATTTGTGAATTTAGAATACCTCCAAATATCTCTCTACATTACAAAAAGGACAATTCCATCCATTTGCACACACTAGATCATACCCATGTGACATCAATCAATACTCCATCATCATCTTCTACTACCTTCTTGATAATAATTTAGTCAAAGAGTGTCTCATGGCCCTCAAATTTTAAGATCAAAGCTTTATGCAATATCCTTGTTGGGTTTTTAAGATTATGTGATTTTAGTTAAATTGTAGCTAAAATGAATATGGATCAAAGGAAATTATATTTAGTCAAAAGGGTATCATAATCACTCATTTTCTTGATATTTAGTCAAATTTGGCATCTTAAAAATCAAATCTTGGTTTAGGATTATGTGATTTTTATTGAAGTTAAGGTTAAAAAAAAGATGGGTATTGGTGAAATTTGCAAAACAATAGTTTGGTTTAGAAGGGATTTAAGGATAGAGGATAATCCAGCACTTTCTGCAGCAGCAAGAGATGGTTCTGTTTTTGCTGTCTTTATATGGTGTCCTAGAGAAGAACAGCAGTTTTATCCTGGCCGGGTTTCGAGATGGTGGTTAAAACAATCTTTGATCCAATTAGGACAGTCTTTGAAATCACTTGGGGTTGATCTTGTTTTTATGAAAGCTCAAAGTACTGTTTCTGCACTTATTGAATGCGTTAGTGCTATTGGTGCTACTAAAGTAGTTTATAATCAGCTCTATGGTATGTATTGTTTGCTCCGCTTCTTATGTTTACTATTTAGAGGTTGTGTTTTGATATAACGAATAAGCAGTTTTGAATTAGCACCTTAGCGATTCCTTAACTAACTTACTACGCGTATTATCTAGTTACAAGTTTTGTCGCATTGCTTGTACATATAGACTTATTATATAGGTTCTTAAATTCGTGCATTTTATTCATATAGTCATATAGCGTATATACCATTGCAATCTTATACTCTCACACATACAGAAACACAGTATTATATAGTTGTACACATTTGTACTTACTCACATAAGTATTGTTGTTACAAATGTTCAACCAATCCTAATTACAATACTTACTCACATAAGTATTATTGTTGTTACATATGGCATAAGCATAACCAAACACCATCTCTTGCATTGCGTTTTGATGTAGACAATTATGCGATTTTGCTTATTACAAAAGCACACACAGTTTTAGTAGGAAGCCCAAGCATCCTCCCGTAAAGTTTAATATATATTGACTTTGGGGTCAAACTACTATTTAGAATTTTGAAGCTTAAGGTTTAATAGTAGTTTATTGCTAGTTTTGAACTAGAGAATCTTTGTAGTTCTTCTTTTAGTTTGATAATATGATAATTAGGTAGTTTAATTATTATAAAGTTATTCTGATCTATGTCAACTGCGTGTCATTAAAAAATATTATTTGACTAGTTACTTACGTGCTTAATGATAATCTCTACTCATATTCCAATTTCTTGTGATGGCATCATGGTATTTAGCATAATAGCATAGTTACTCCACAATCCCATAAATATCAACTAATATAGTCCACTGAAGCCTACTTATCTTTTGATTTACTATGAAACTCAAGTATATTATTATCTTTTGTGTTTGAAAAATTATTCTGTCTGTAGATTAGATTCATTGGTTCCTTTACTTCTATTGTTTGGTTATTTGTATAGATTTTGATTGTTGTTTCCTACAGATCCCGTGTCACTTGTTCGTGATCACAATATAAAACAAAAGCTTGGGGAGCTTGGAATTCCTGTTCAGACCTACAACGCCGACTTGTTGTTTGAGCCGTGGGAAGTATACAATGATGATGGTTATGCTTTTACAAACTTTAATGCATACTGGGGCAAATGTTTGAACATGCAAAAGGATCCAATTATACGTCTGCCTCCATGCCGATTGTTGCAAGCCACAGGTAATTCCTATTATGCGAACTCAGTTAATGCCTAAAAGCTCCAACATATATGCATTCATAAGTTTGTAAAACATAACTTAACTAAATCGTTTCTGTTTTTCTAATGGTTGACTAATAACAGGATCAGTAGAAAACTGTACAATCGACAAACTAGGTCTTGAGGATGATTCAGAAAAACCAAGTAATGCATTACTAGGAAGAGCATGGTCACCAGGTTGGATAAATGCCGACAAAGCTCTTATTGCGTTCATAGAAAACCATCTTCTTGATTACGCAAACAATAGACAAAAAGTAACTGGAAACACCACTTCAATTCTATCCCCATATATTCATTTTGGTGAAATCAGTGTCCGAAAGATATTTCACAGTGTAACAATGAAGCAAATTCTATGGACAAAAGAAGAAAACCATGATGGAGAAAAGAGTGTTGATTGTTTTCTTAGATCTATCGGCCTTAGAGAATACTCGCGTTATATTTGTTTTAATTTCCCGTTTACTCATGAAAAATCACTTCTAAGCAACTTAAAGCATTTCCCTTGGCAAGCTAACCAGACACATTTCAAGGCTTGGAGACAGGGTCGAACTGGTTATCCTTTGGTTGATGCGGGAATGCGAGAGATTTGGGCTACGGGTTGGCTGCATAATAAAATAAGAGTGATTACCGCGAGTTTCTTAGTAAAATGTTTGTTGTTGCCCTGGCAATGGGGAATGAAGTATTTTTGGGATACACTTTTGGATGCGGATCTTGAAAGTGATATTCTTGGTTGGCAGTATATATCAGGGGGCTTACCGGATGGGCATGAGCTTCAACGTCTTGATAGCCCCGAGGTACGTCGCGGTCATGTATTCACTGTTGTCTAACTCTAAAAAGTAAAAAAGTAAATTAACAAATATATGAATAAACAAGGTATAAGTGTGGAGACTCGACTAAATCTCCACACATTTTTTAGTATGCACATTTTATACAGAGTCTACACGTTTCAGAGCATGCACAATTTTGGGGTTATGATGGTAAAACTACTATCATAGAGAACTATGATAAATGTAACCTTTTTTTATGTTATTATTATTATTATTATTATTATTATTATTATTTATCGAGGTGTAAACTGTAATCCCTAAACCTTTTCTGTTGGCACATAAAATACGCTAAAAAGTGATCTGAACAAAGTTAAAGATTAAACCATGCGAAAAGAAGTTTAAGGGTTAAACCGCAAAATAAAAACTGAAAGCTTAGTATTTTTGCAATTAAACCCATCAACTCTACTTTGACACCTCATAAGTGTCAACAAAGCAGAGTCATTGTAGTTGTACATGTTGGTGATTTTAGTGTCAACTATTTTAGGTAATTGGATTTACTAGAGATCAATGGGATTTCATATCAAGCTCGGATGCGAGTTAGGGAAGTGTGGAGTATACACTCGTTTGAGCTAATATGTTTCCACCACGACGCATGGGTCCGCCCCCTTGCAGGGTCAAGGGGCAGCGCCCCTTGCTGGGGTATATTTGGTGCTCCAAGTTGGTTACCCGATTGTCCCACCCTTTTCCCCAACCATTGTGACCGTTGGTTTTTAACCAACTTTAACTGCAATTAACTGTCAACAAGAATCTGTTTATTAACAGATTCTTTGGTCTCATTCTGACATACAAAAAACACACAATTCTCTCTGTTCTTGCTTTGATCTCTTGTGCCTAGAATTAAAGTGTTCTTTTTGAATTATCCCCTTAAAAATTTCGTGATACCCAGGCACAATAGGGTCGAAATACTCTATATGGAAAGTGATCTTACACGATTCTGGAAGATATCCAAGATTATCATCACAACCCTAACCCTAATATCTAACAGTACATGCATAAACGGTATATCTAGCTGAAGTTATTCATGTTTTTGGTGAATTAGGTTCAAGGATTCAAGTTTGATCCGGAAGGTGAATATATTCGACAATGGCTACCCGAGCTAGCAAGAATGCCTACAGAATGGATCCATCATCCATGGAATGCACCTCCCGCCGTGCTCCAAGCTGCAGGAGTTGATTTAGGTTTAAACTACCCAAACCCCATAATAGATATTGAAATTGCAAGGGATCGTTTAGCAAGTGCCATACAATTAATGTACGAAAAAGAATCCGCTACAAGGCAAGAAAATTGTGAAGGAACAAGTGAAGTTGTGGTTGACAATTGTGGTCCTGAAGACTTACCTATACCCAAAGTTTTTCTTAGAAAAGATAAGCCGTGTCCTTCGAGTTCCTCTAATGATCAGAAGGTACCTTCGATGCATAAGGAAGTTTTTGTACCCAATAGTAATGAGAGGAAAAGATCTAAGCCTTCAAACGGGCAAAATGCAGAGGAATATAATTTGCATGATTGCAAAAGTGGAAGTGAGTTTCTGGAAACAGATGATGATTTGTGTTCTACGGCTGTATCTTCTTCGGCTAGTAAGAGACAAGCTACTGGAGCCAGTAGCTTCTGTTCTCCATTTCTGATATAGGAAAATGACATGGTATTTCATCAGTTCTTTGTTATATGTTTCCTTTTGGTAGTAATGTTTGAATTTTGAAACCGAGATGTTGATGGTTTAATGTTTTGATTCAAAGTTCTCTATATGACATGAATCTGGATGAATGTAATCCTTGTGTTTGCATTGGTTTCTAATGAGTGTATCTTTTGTGCCCGATGGACTCATTCGGCTTCCTGATGTACAGAGTCTGGTATAAGCTTATAATGTATACAACATTACGAGGTTCTATTTTTATTATGTATCTGCTTTGGTGTTAGTTTATGATATTTATGCGTTATGCATGTAACGTGTTGATCGATTGTGAAACTTCGGTTATGTGTTTTTCCCCCAAAGCTACACCATATAATTCGAGTAGCTACAGGGTGGCTCAACCTTCTCGAAGGCCTAAAGCGAAGTCTTAAGACGGATCTTTTTTATCAAAGTTATTTGCCAAAAAATTGTTTATATAAAATTACTTTTTTAAGTTTTTATGTGAAATCTTTGATTCATTTGTCGAAATCAATCTAGTATGATATTTCATTTTTAATTGATAAATCAATCAATATATGTATAATGTTTCGGTGACATTTTCAATCGTTGATAACTTATAATTAACATTAGTTTTGAAACAGTTCTTTTTTGTTGAAGTAACTGTTACCGAAATTATAAAATTATTCTGTACATCATAAGTATTATGGAAAGAGTTTATAATTATAATCTGATTAAGTATATCAATCGATGTAGCATTTCTAACGTGTACATGGCCGGCTTTGAGGGTGTGCAAGGTGGGCGATCGCACAGGGCCCAAAATTTTTAGGGGCACCAAAATTTATCCCGTTAACAATTATATGCATTATTTCTTATAAACGATGATACTTTATATATAACGTTTCTTATCGCAGGGCCTCATTATGTAATTTCGTTTAGGGCCTTTAAAAATTTCATAAATTTAGAGACGGCCCTGAACGTGTATAATTTCTCTAAAATCTGTTAGTTTCAAAATAAATCTATACCATTAATACCCAAACAATTGTTATAATATGACTTAAAGAGCTTTTAAGATCCAAACAACTACATTTTTTGCTTGTTGTTATCTTGGGATAATAAATTTTCAATGCTAAATAGTAGACTAAAGATACTTTCGTATAATATAAATTGGTCAAATTTATTTTATGTTGATGAAATAGCTTGATCTGCAATGTATAAGAAGTAATCGGTTTTAAAAGTCTCTCCGTCGGTTTTTATAGTTGCATTGTCAACATCTTTCTACAAATAGCTTGTTTTCCTTTCAAATTTCCATTCCACATTCGTTTTTCATTAGAATTTTTTTTAGTAGAAACCAAAGCATCCTTAAAAGCAACTTTTGATTGAAGAATGATACATGAGTAGATGAGATAAAACTACAGAATGAAAAAAAATATGTTTGGGTGTGAAAAAATAAATGTCCAAATGGTTGTTATCACATGAATTAATTTAACATTTGCTTATTTTTATGCATAAATGGGTCATTTATATACTTAATGTATTTAGGCTTAAATTTCTACAACTCGTAGACTTAAAAAATGAAAAGTAGAAACAGAAAAGCCCAAAACTTTGATTATTAAAGATCTATCGGTTAATTGGGGCATTGAATAATCAGATTTCTATAGATGGTTGCAAAAAAACATGTGACTCACATTATATATATATATATAAGATCTTACGAAATCTGAAGTCTTAAAAAATAGGAGTTTAAAACCCTAACTTTACTTGCCTTACTTTGAGCCACCGCTGATAGTTTATAAACAATACGGAAAACAAATTAATATATATACACATTTAAGCTTTAAAACGACGTCGTTTCGGCTTGGGCCGAAACCGACAGCCCAAAACGCGGCCCAACATAAAAAAAACTCCAATAAAAAGAATATGACACAACATCATCAAAAATAACCGCCTTAGAAGAGAAACACACCAAAGGAAGCACACATATTACGATAAGCCCAAATTAGACACCACACCAGAAAACACACACCCCTTCTAACAACTATTATGCTTGATAGAATCCGAATTTATGATCCAAGAAACCCATTCCATCGAACTAGCACTTCCATGAAATCCACCTCTCACCCACGACAAATCTTTGCAAAAATTATCTTTCGCAACAAGGGAAATCAAAAAAATAAATACTTAGGGACGAGGTAAGACTATGACTCTACCACAAACGGACAACGAAATAGACGGAATATCTAACCACTCCGGATATATAAGACGGTAGGCAAACAATCCATTCTCAACTTCCACGCATGAATGTTAACCATGATTGGCACACGCTGTTTATCCAACGAGTTGATAACACTGAAAGGACTTCGCTAAACCTGTTATCATCAATAACCGTTTCTAGCCGAAGCACCGAGAAGCATCCCCCGAACCATCAAAGCGTCCAATACCCACCTATCTGGCGTAACATCTAGAACAACACACCTTCCACGTAATTCGTCCAAATCCCGTCAACTATCTTGTTCCACTCCGCCCTTCAGAGACGAACGAAAAGACCAAGGTCAATTCTCCTGTGACAGTTTAAAGTCCAAAACAATCACATTCTTCATCACTTCCAGCGCTAAATCCTAGATAGTCTTTTTTAACAAAACCAGATCACCATGCCTCAACACCCGCACGAAGCGCGCGCGCGTATCCCACTATTCCAAGCTTTTTCTGCATAAAATTATTAATGATACCTTAAATCTTCAAATGTTTTCCACCACCTGAGAAATGCTTCCGCAAAATGGACCTTGTAACCAACGATTGAATATCCCTACCATTTTCCCATCTTCGCCATGAATAGCTTTAATAACCCTAGTCCATAACAAGTTCTTTTGAGTTGTAAACCGCCAAACCCATTTACACATAAGAGCTCTATTAAGCGCATATAAACTAGAAACACCAAGGCCACCTTTCTCTTTAGAACACAAAACCTTACTCCATTTCCCATATCGATTTTTTCTATTTAAATCGACACACAAAAAAAACCGACTTCGAATTGATTCCATGCGTTGAAGGACTTTCATTGGCACCTTGAATATAGACATATGATAAATAGGCATGGATCCTAGAACCGCCTTGAGAAGGGTTAAACGACCACCCAAATCGTTAAGTGTTTTTTCACACTCCCATTTTAAGATGACTACTTCCATTTTAATCCACAATCTCATCTCAAGTTTTAATCCGAGACCCATATTTCCCCCACGTTTCGAACCTAAATAGACAAAAGGAGCTTAAGACACCTACAACTAAATTCGAATGCAGCTTGCGACCACCCTATCTTCACTCCCCACAACACCCAATAACTTACTCTGCTTAAATAATACTAAGAACCTGAAGCTCGATAAAAACATTTCAACACATATATAATCCGTAACAATATTCTTAGTACCTGCATTGCCCCTAAAACACCGCAATCGTCCCGCATAGAACATATGATAAAAAGCAAAAACCTAATTAAGCACAATGCCCATAAACATCCCGCATCACAACTCTTTTAAAAGAAATGTGAAGACCTCATAACCAAATAAAAATAAACGGAGAAAGATGATCACCTTGTTTAAGGCCCTTAAAAAACTGAAATTCCTCCATAGGGCTTCCATTCACTAAAACCGATCCCCAAGAAGATCGAAGACATTCTTTAATCCAACCACACCATTTTTCACCAAAACTAAATTTTCTTAAGACATCATTAAGGTAATCCCACCGAACAAAATCATAAGCCTTTTCAAAGTCAATTTTTAGAATAAATGAATGTTTTTTATTCAACTTACACCACCGCTGATAGTTTATAAACAATACGGAAAACAAATTCTATTCTATACCATAATAAAGCGAAGTTCAGTCAGACTTATAAATTAGTATATTACGAAAAAGAAAGAAGAAAAAAAATCTATTTGTCTTGATTTATTAGGCTTAGGGTATGTTTGGCGTAATGGGCTAGGGCTGAAGTTAACTTATATTATAAGCCGAAAACTGAAGCTTATATTTTTATAATGTTGTGACGAATTAGTGAGAGCTGAAGCTTATTAATGTAAAATCATATTAAACTGCATAAAATTAAATTAAATTAAAATCATATATATTTTCAGCTTTTACGTGATAATACATTATATTTTAAAAGGTATTTAAGTAATTTGACTAACTATAAGTCCCTTTTTATAGGTTTGGCTTATGAAAACTTATGATTAATTTCATAAGTTCGCATGACAAACAAAACTTATTTTATAAACCGACTTATTTTAAAATTCTAAATCTTTATAAACCCATAAGCATATCTGCCAAAAATACCCTTAAAGACAAAACATTTTATCTACAGGCTTCAATAACATCTCAAACTAATATCAACTTGTCTCTAACTTGCATATATTACGCATCTCACTCAAATTTCACGATTCTACCGACCTCTATCCAACTGACCCAATAGTTTAACATGTAATGACCTAAAAACTATACAATTTTTTCTTTAATGACCCACCTCACAAATTTACTCAAAGAATAAAAAGAAGAAAAAAAATACCCATAACTAAAATTGACAACTTAAGAAATAATATAATTTCATGTAGTTATTTTTTCTTATTAAAACACAAAACTTTTAATTATTTAATAAAAACAACGAAATTCAAAAGTTTAATTATTTAATTGAGAAAAAAATGACATGAATGAAACTTAAGAAAATTATAAGATAGATGCAAAAGATACAAAACCACAGGGACCATATCCACAAAACTAAAAAAAAAGCAAAAAGTTCAAAAAAACCAAACAAACCGTTTATTTCCCCCAAATCAACACATCAAAACCCTAAAAAATTATAACCCTAAATTCAAATCAATTCCACTCTTTTTTTTCAAATTAAAAGAATTAATGGATTCACAAGGTAATTACCAACAAAACCCATAAGTTTAATTTCCATTTTTATAATGTTTTTTTTAAATAAAGATTGAATTTTTATGTATTTTAGGGCAAAAGAGTAATAATCCGAAAGCTATGATAACTTCTCTTATGAGTAAGAGACATAAGCTTCAAGAAGAACTTCGTACTATTGAGAAACAGGTTCGTTTTTTGTTTGTTAATGTGTAGGGGTTGAATTGTAAATTGGTTAAAGTACAGGGGCTAAAGTGAAAATTGTGTTTTGGTTTTGTTAATTTTGTTTTTCTGCTTTTATTGTTTGTTCTGTTACTGCTAATGTTTTACAGTAATTAGTTTGTTAAGTATAAGGGCTGCATTGTAAATACTTAGAGGTGCAGGGACTAAACTGCAAATCAGGTTATTAGTTTAATTTTTGTTATTGTTATTTTTGGTTTAGGCTATAAATAACATGAACTTTCCAAAGTCCGTTTTGGTACGTAAACTAAAAAAGATATGCGTAGATGTAATAGACTTTCATAAAGTGTTATGGTATGCACATTTTGATGTGTTGTTCACGTGTCACTATTTTTAACACGACAATACATTAAAATGTGCATATTTGAACACTTTTACAAAGTTTGTTACATTTATTCATATTTTTTTTAGTTTATGTACCAAAACTTAAACAGGACTTTGAAAAAAGTTTGTCTTTTACAAAGTTTGTCTTTTGTTTTTGTTAGTTTGTTATTAGTTTGTTAGGTTGTTGGAATTCAGTTAGTCTTTGTTAGTGATGTATAAAAGAGGCATAAACTCATATGATTATATAATAACTCGGCATTAAGTTACTAGTATTCTTGAATAAGATATTTGCCCAAATAGATTAAATTTGGGAAAAGAACGGATTCTATGTATTTGAAATACTCACAATAATATGAATCGTGATGCGATGTAGTATATAGTGTTTGGATTTACGTTTAATGCACCAAACATTAACAACGGAATAAAAATTAGATAATACGTGTAATTTAATTTTGTGTTTGGCAATTCTGATTATTTGACGACTTCAGATGTAAAATATATCCTCTCTGAGATCCAGAGGCACTTGAAACCGTTAAATGTATAAAAACTAAATAATTTGACAAACAAAACATTGACTAATGAATCGAAATAGTACTTTTTTCGTACTCTAAGTATCCAATATGCTAAAACGAGGCTTTTGCTCAAAATGTAAAAGTAAGAGGAGTTTCATTTGTATTGATGCAACAATCGTAACTACAGAATTACTAAAGAATGCAACTTATCAGATATCTTTTGATGATCATGAGACGGTTTAGATAAATAAAGGGAGCATATAATTATAATCATGTCTGCTAAGGTCACATGCCATGTTGAATTGCATTAATAGGATCCCGAAATTGTGAAAGAAGGTAAAAGCTACTATGCTGATTACTTTTAGGACAATACTAAAATCTATCGATCTTATTGTTAGATGGAAGGGGTAGTTTAGAATATGCGAACTTGCACCAACCTTATATAATTAAATAACTGCTGTTAGTTGCTATACATACATGCGTTTCTGCGAGCGGGGTTGGCTTCCACGAGTAGTATTATAGTATATATATCACAATTTAGACAATATATATATGTATGCGGATGAATGATATGCCATTAATTGCTATAAAAATTTTCTTTTAATATATTTGGTATGGTTAAGATAGGTGTATGAATTAGAGACAAGCTACTTACAAGAATCAAGCAATTTTGGAAATGTGTGGAAGGGTTACGAGGGGTTTCTTTCTTCAGCAAAGAACACTGGAAAGTATGTTTCTTGTAATTGGTTATTTAACTTTAATGTTGATTCATTATATTCGTTTTTGTTGCATCCACTAAAAACCTCTGTCTATTTATGCTTGGGGTTAAGGTTTCTATTTTTTTTATTTTTTTTGGGTAAAGGGTTTCAAAAGAGTTAAGTACAAATGGAATGTGGCTGAAAAACCACATTAACCTCAAGCTAAAAAGCTTGATAAACAACTGACACTTGGGTTATGACAGGCCATAAACACCAAACAACTACATCACTGGCATTGTGTTCTCAAGGAATTATTTTCATCACTTATTGCTACCTACGGCCATTGCACTTCATTTGAATTCAGAGACGTTCTTTATATAGTTTTAGTGGTAAAGTTGCAACAGACTATTGAGGTAGTTACAACAGATATTCTCATAGTCTTGGCTCGAGATTAACATTCTTCAAGGATGTTCACTTAATTCTAGCCTTAGTGTTATGAGGACTTGAGCCTTGTTATCTGCTAATGGAAGCTGTCAGATCTTTATGGGGCTTTGGTTGGTGTCTGGTCTTAAAAGTCTTAAGTAGACGAGTCGATCAAATTCTGAGGGTTTTTTTAAAGTTGAATGCATTTGAGTACTTGGATACAAGTTTATGAAATGAATACAGGGAGTTGAAAATTCTAAAAGTTGTCTGCACTAGAAATATGTTTAAATATGGGCGGGCCTTAAACCAACCCATGTGATGGGAGACGTTATTTCACAATTCATACATTAGGACTAAACAATAAACAATTACTTCAGGTGACATATAATTGTGGCTTTACTTTTTCGCGTAGTGTACCCTTATATAATCAATCACTACACCCTTCAATTAACGGGAGCCCTAGGTTGACCGACTACATCAACTTGAAGACATTGCCTTCTTGGTTTAGTAGTTTAATCATGCTAAAGTTACCATGCTGTATTAATAAAGTATTTAGGTAGAAAACAGACATATAATTACTTGAGTCATGTATGTAAGTTTCATCCATAGTTGTAGTGGAGGGGTGATTGGTGACTTAGCAGTAGTTACAAAGTTGACATTGGTGGGACAAATGCTGATTTATCTGTTTATTCATGAATGTAAAAATGTTCAAATGTATTTGGTTATTTTGCTGCAAGTATGTGTATTGTTTCTTTTTTCTACCTCAACTCGTTCTTTGTAATGCAGTATGAAAAGGTCAAGAAAGTTTCAGCATGAAGATAGGCTTTTCTCTTTATCGTCAGTCACCTCGCCTGCGGTATGATATATACACTTTTCACCTCTATATTATTCCCTTGATTTTGTTCTTACAAGTATGAAAAGTTTTCATCTTTCAGCTTGATCTTATTACTTGAACATGCAATCATTTCAATTTCTAGTCAATTTGTATTATTACTTTTTTATATTATCTTTAGGCTGAAGAGCTTGGAGCTGGGCGTGAAGGTAAAATTGTCCAACACCATCTATTTAGCGGTTTTTTTCCAACATACCTAGTTTTCGGTACACCTGATGTTGACTGATTTTTTTGACGGGTTGTTTTTATCAGAGGGAAGATCGGATGTAGGTCCAGGCCGGCCTAAAGGTGGAGGCTTAACTATTAATGGACAGTGAGTACAATTCTTCTTAACAAGCTATTTATTAGTGTTGCACAACAACTATAATGTTCGTAATATTAATAGGAAGTACTCATAAAGGATAAGTGTAATAAATAAAATAAAATAACTCCAACTGACTTAACAGGGTAAGAGCTGTTCATCATACTTCCTGTGCTAGACGTCTCTACTCACTTGTAGATGAGTAACTGACGTAAATATCGGGCTTTTATAAGATGAATAAAAGTTTGCAGGTGGTTCTAATTTGTGTATTCAATATTATACAAACATATGGTCTGTTATGATTTTGATTGAGGAAGAATTTTGTATAATTATTGTACGTAATAGTTAATCGGTGAATGAAACCAATAGCTACAATTTAAGACAAATTGCTTGTAGCAGGGGTAATATTTCTGATAAGAAAGGTCTACAACTGTTGTACTATGTAGAAATCTTACGTAAAAAGTGGATTCTTATTGAGGGTGGCCCCAAAATAATATACATAACATAGTGTTGTCTAAATGTAACATTAGTATCTATCTGCTAGTAACATAATTCTCATAAGCAACATGGTCCAAAAAGGCAGAAATGGAAAGTTGGTTGTGAATCTGATGGTTACTAAACATTTGATCTGCTGGTCTTCTGTTTTCATTTTTTAACACTGCATGAAGATTTACAGAAATTGGTAAATTATATTTTCATTACTTGACTCCCGTTAGTTTAGAACCGGTTTTCATTTTCTTATGCATTAAGTTGTGACTCGTTTAATTATTTAGAGGAAAGCCGAAAAGAGGAAGAACTGGACCAAGAGATGGACGGAAAATCAGACTGTCAAATGACTTGGATCTTGATGACGAAGATGATCATGATATGGGTGGCATGAGATAGCTACGCCTCCAAAGTGTGTGCATTCAATGCTCTATAATCTGTTGTAAGAGTAGTAATAAACCTGTATAATCATCTGTGTAATTTCTATGTTACATTTTTCAGTTCTTTTAAGCTGGCACACTGTAATTTTGCGTTGCAAGATAGCCTTGTGTATGTTGGCGTCACAATCTGTGTACCCAATTAGGTCCAGTTATTTGTTTTTACATAAGTTGAATGTATGGTTAGGAGTGCAACAAATTTACTGTCATTTTAAACATAACTAGTTTTGAGTAATCCATGTATAGCAAATTTGACATATTAAATGTGTTTATTTCCTGCGGCTAAACTGAAAAATTTGCTCAAAATAAAATCGAATGCGTATTACGTTCATGCAACTTAATTACTTTAATAGAAAAGATCCGTTATTGTCTGTCTCTGGATCATTTCACGATGAAGGTATGTGAACTTCTTTTGTTTATTAAGCAGATCCAAGTTGGAGTCTTACTGTTTTGGATGATAATGACCGGTTAAGCCAGGCCACCAAGTAGACCCTCTTTATCCGCCACTACTGTATTTCACTTTAACAATCAAAAGTGGACCTCCTTCGTTTTTACAGGTTCAATTTCTCATCACGTTTCTTTTCAGTTTATCAGCTTTGGTATTTCTTCATCTTATTTGTTTCTCTTCAGTTGAACTGATGATTATGGATGATAAATTTGTTGAGCTTTTGTATCCGAAATGGACATGATGGCCTGATGTCTTTTTTAGTGAAAATGTGAATATATTACACCAAACTGCATAAGAGTTGCAAGATGAATACAAAAGGCATAGAACAGGCTAACTGACCTTGATGCAACACAGAAAATACAATACCCATACAAACTGGGATACTAACAAAGAACATCTATGCTTTACATTTTCACAAAGAGATCACTACATTTCCTGAATCATCAATGTCTCTCACCGCATCTCCTGCTCCAGTATAGAAACACACTAAGCCGCATTGAAAACAAGCCTCGTGATCCCTTAAAGCCATGCACAAGGACTACATTTCCTTCATGGAGGCTAACTTATTCATTCACTCTAGCATCCATCTCACAGAGAACTCATAAGAAAGAAATTCATGAAAGGCATCATCCATAGTTGAAGGATTACATTTTCTTCATGAAGGCAATTTCCTAAACTCAATGCAGCCCTCCAACCAAATGAGATTAAGAAATTGGCATCCATGATAGGCATAATCTACATGACATAAGCCCAACCACTTTTATATCTCCTAACATAACCAATGGACGGTATCAATTCATCCATCTGACAATATCCCTGTTAGTTTAATAAGGCCTATTTGGCCCGTAATACTTTAGGCGCATTTAGTATTTAGGTTTTTCGGTGTTTAGTTTTTATTTAATGTTTTTGCATTCTACATTATTCTCTGGATTAATACATTTTTTAGTATTCCCTTTGATTTTTAGAGAACTCATAAGAAAGAAATTCATGAAAGGCATCATCCATAGTTGAAGGATTACATTTTCTTCATGAAGGCAATTTCCTAAACTCTATGCAGCCCTCCAACCAAATGAGATTAAGAAATTGGCATCCATGATAGGCATAATCTACATGACATAAGCCCAACCACTTTTATATCTCCGAACATAACCAATGGACAGTATCAATTCATCCATCTGACAATATCCCTGTTAGTTTAATAAGGCCTATTTGGCCCGTAATACTTTAGGCGCATTTAGTATTTAGGTTTTTCGGTGTTTAGTTTTTATTTAATGTTTTTGTATTCTACATTATTCTCTGAATCTGATTAATACATTTTTTAGTATTCCCTTTGATTTTTACATGGTATCAAGAGATAAAGAAAAAAAAGAAGTTTTTGATAGTCCCGCGGAATGTTTGGTGTTTGCTGTTTGAATAAATATGTTCGCTGCCGTGTTTGTTTAAATTAGTCTATCCGTCGATTTAACAGTTTGGTAGCGAACATATTTAACAGTTGGTTCCGTATATGCATTGGTCTTGGTTCGTTCTTATTTAATGTTGGTATGTTTGATCGGACTCGAGACCAATGCATATCCATCATCCTTTATTTTGTCCGATCAAACATACCAACATTAAATAAGAACCTCTTCGCCCTACTCCACTCCCCGAGTACTCCACTCGAGATTTTACTATGTCAACAAGCTCCCTTTAGGCGGAGAAAATTGGGATATGGGTTTGGTAACTTGAACCGAAAACCAAATTTATATAAATATATATATTTTATATATTTAATTATTTGTATATATAAAAAATACTATTAAAATTTCATCCTAATATAAAAAAAATATTTTTTACATTTAAAATATATTTTTTTTAAATATATATGTAATTATTTTTTTTAAAATGATGTAATTCGGGTCAACCCAAAAGCCGAACCGAATTCAAATTCGATTTTCGATTCGATTCAATATATTGAATTCTAATTCGGTTTTCAAATTGACCAAATTTTTTTTTTAACCAAACACAATGATAACCAAAACAATCACCCCTAATTGAATTTGATATTAATGACTAAAAAATAATTGAACTTAAAGTGAAAGTCATTTTAAAAATACCCAATACGTTTCTTAATCTCGAAGACAAGAGTAATAAATATATGTAAAATATAATTCATATTATTTAATATACATCTTTGAAACCAATTAGTCAACAACACTTTATGTTATATCTGACACATTTCACGTGCTTTTATTTCTTTTCTGTCCTAAGATACCGGCGACAATATTTCTAAACAAAATTTACACCTAGAAATAAAAAATAAAAAAAACCAACCACAATATTAAAGAGTGTAGCAAATTCATGTCAAGTTAAGGTGTATGAACGACAGTAGCAAGCAAGAGTAAGAGAATCTCTGTTACATCATCACCTCTCCTTACTCACTATGATAGACTAGGTCTGACGCGTCTGAACAAGAAGAGATAATCAAAACATCTTTATGTTGACCGGTCGAGCGATAAGATTCAGAGGTCATTAAGATATATTTTTCTAAAAACAAACACAGCCTTAATGTTGGTTATGTTTGGTCGGACAAAATAAAGGATGATGGATATTGATTCGTCCATTGAGAGATAATGGGACGGTTGGAGGTAATGTGATTAATATGAAGAATTCTTATATCTCTGACTGCTATTGCTTTTGATGAATAGAATACAATTTTTGCTAGTATATTTTGGTTCTAGTACCTTTGTTTTGATCGGTGATCTTTATGAAGGCCTTATTGACTATGGTTCGATATATTATTTGGATTTTGCGATAATATTAGTATGGGTTTTGAAGATAAATTGTATTCGTAGGAAACTAAAAGGGGGGTTGAATAGTTTACCGGTTAATTATCGTTTTATGCCTTCTGTTATAAAATAGTTTGTTTCGAGTTGTAGTCATGTATCAACCATTATGAATCACAAATAAACTAATCTAATGTGATTGAAACTAAATAAACAATAACAATATAACGAGATAAAGGAATAAACGATCAAACCAAGACACCAAGATTTATAGTGGTTCGGCTACGAAGCACCTTTTCGCCCTACTCCACTCCCCGAGTACTCAACTCGAGATTTCACTATGTCAACAGTCTCTTTAGCGGGAGGAAAACCGTTTACAAGTGCTTAAATTTTCTTTCCTACACTAAGCTAGATGTCGAGTCCCAATCTTAGCTACAACCTATCTAAGACTTCACTAAGTCTTTACCCCCTCACAAGTAATATATTCTTGGATTGACACACAATCCAATTTACACCCAAATTACACAATTTTACACTTTTGGATCTAACACAAAATCTAATTTAACACTCCACAAAGAAAATATATTGATGATTTGTGATCTTGAGAAGGAGGAATTAGACCCACTTGTAACCAAATCGTTTCTAAGATAGGAAAGAGATCACTTGATAACAAATCATTTCTAGATGAATACGATTGTTCTTCTCTTGCACTTGATTATAAGAAGGGTGGAAGAGGGAATTAATCACTTGAAACAAGATCAAGATATGTTAGTGATCAAGACATGTGTTTTAGAAAGAAAGAAAGAAGAGATAAAAGTAGATCTGAGAAAATTCGTGGGAAGAGGTTGTGTTTTTCAGATGGGGTGGCCCAGTATTTATAAAATACAAAAATAGCCGTTACTCTGCTGGCGGTCCCGGCAGTCCCTAATATGTTAGGGGGCCGCCCGTAGAGTACGTTCCTCTTTTTATCTTTTAGTGGGGATGGTGTTATCTGTTTTGGAACCTTCTATTTTGGGGGAAAAATTTTTTGTGTATATATTTTTGTAAATACACTTTTGTAGAAATGTAAGGTTTAAGAAAAATATTTTCTTAATCACTAATCATGTTTAATGATTTGTTTATCCATACCTTAAGTGATTAATCTTAGAAATAGAATTTTACGATTAGTAATTTATAAACGTTTAATTTTATCGTAAACGTTTTTACATTTTGTTATTATCAAAACATCAAGAGGTCAAAAAATATAAATAACGTTTTTAGACATTATTTGTATTAACAATCTCCCCCTTTTTTATGATGACAAAATATAAACTCATTTAGTATAAAATTAGAAGTTTATAAATTACTAATGAGTTTAATTCTATTTCTCCCCCTTTTTGTCGAATCCAAAAAGGTTGATCGAATTGTAGTAGAGAGAAAGAAATTGACGATTGAAGACTCGCCCTAGATGTAAGCTCCCCCTTGTTCGAGGCACCAAGGGATCGATCTTACGATAATTTGTTTGCTACAAAATAAAGTTAGAAGTACAAGTGCAAACCAACATAGCATGACAAATATCTCAAGAGTATAATCCACATTTTAAAAACTCATAAATAAAGTGCATTCAAATTTCTAGAAAGATCATATATAGCCATATAGGACAATATGTGATGATACAACATAAGATAATCATAACATGACAAAACATATTAAAGCATAGGTGAACATGAATCTAAAAATACATTAATCCTAGAAAAGTCATGATTCATAGACATGACTTTTAAACAAAATGTCTTTGGGTTATCCATTATTAGGCCATTTGAAAAGGGTTTATGGTTGAGGTGGAGAATGGGTTATGAAGGCGGTGGTTATGAGATACTCAAGATGAGCAAACATAATGTTCATCTCATCTCGAAGGTTCAAATGGACATTACGGTTGTGGAAGCAACAAATACAAGTTGATCCATGATAGTTGTAGTAGAGTGGATGTCCCATGATAGGAAGTTAAGGTGGTGGTGGTGACGGTGATGATGGACTTGAGAGATTTTTAAGAGGTGTGATTGGTGATAGTGATATCCAATGAAGGAATGCTTTGGAGAGGTTAAGGATTAGATGACCTAGGAGGAACATCCATTAAGTTTTAAAGAAAAGTATTTTGAGGTTAAGGAGAGGTTGGTTCATTTGTAGGAGGTGGTGACACTTGTAGCTTTGATTGAAAAGAAGATGAGGTGTTTTCATGACTTGAGGTGGTTTCTTTGGTTGATGTGGTTTTGGATGGTGCATTTGGAGGAGTTAGAGAAGAAGAGGTTGTTATGGGAGATGGCGTAGAGAGGTTTTCATTATCACTAGTTAGGTCAACAAATAGTTGCTTTGGTGGTATGATTGTTAGTTTGATTTTCTTAAACCCATGGGAAGAAGAGGCTTGTGTATCCATGGAAGTTTAAGGTGAAAGAAAATGTGAGTGGTGAAGAGATAGAGAAGAGTTCGTGATTTAAGGTGGAAAAGATGGATTGAAGAAGTAAGGCATGGGGTTTGAAGTTTTAGATTCCAAAAAGTGTTTGTCAAAATGCAAAAATTATAGCTAGGCCTAGATGGGATAGTGGTCAACTGCACAGAAATTTAGGGGGTCACAATATAAGAATTCGTGACCTCTGATGGCGGTCCTTTAAATACCCGGCGGTCCCATATATATTAGGGGGCCGCCCAGTATTTTAGAGGGCCGTTTTCTAGAGACAGTAAACTTTTTCCAGAATTTCCTGATATGTTGTATTTAAAAATTTCTAAATTTCCCTTTTATTCAGTCAATCCTATTTCATCATGAATCATCTAATACTTATTATCTAACTTCACTGTTGATAGAAATAATGTCTAAAAACATTGTTAATATTTTTCGATCTCTCTACGTTTTGATAATCACAAAATGTAAAAACAATTAATGAAAAATTAATTATAAACAAGTAATTAGTAGTAAA
>BQNB010051070.1:0-32814 GCA_026074375.1 Tanacetum coccineum
AACACTTCTTTAGGTTTGACACATGAAACATGTCATGTACTCTACTCAACTCCTTGGGCAATCTTAACCGATAAGCTACTAGGTTGATCCTTTCAAGAGTCTCAAATGGTCCTACATACCTCGGTGCTAACTTACCTCTCTTTCCAAAACGAATTACGTCTTTCCAAGGCGACACCTTTAATAACACACGATCTCCTACCTCGAACTCCAACGGTTTACGCCTATTATCAGCATAGCTCTTTTGACGATCTCTTATCGCTTGGAGCTTTTCCTTTATAACCACTACTTTATTAGTCATTTCTTGTACTAACTGAAGTCCAATCAAACTACTTTATTTTTGGGGGTGTTACAGATTGGTATCAGAGCACTGGTTATAGAGAACTAGGTTGCATATTTTACCCTAGACTATAACCGTTTTCACAAACGTTGCATCACATCAAACATTTTCGAAGTGCATACACACTACTTGCTTACTTGCTTACATTATGTGTTGCATTAAGTGCTTACGTGACATACATATATATAATATATATATATGCTTGCATTCCTTTCGCGTATATCGTACGCTTATTTATATAAGAGTTATTATATAAATACCAGAATATTTCTAAGACATTGTGGGTTGCACAATGGTCTCATTTACTTCTTAGACATTGTGTGTTGCACGATGGTCTCACTTCGTTCTCAGACATTGTAAGGTTAAACAATAGTCTCTAAAAATATTTTTCTTATAACTTTATACAATATCGTATTTCATGAAAATCGTCATAATTTTGTTTACATGGAATTATGTATGAATCTAAGTATTACAAGTCTTGTATGGGCGGGACTTGTAATATGAGGATTGATATGATAATTACTATGTTAACAAAACCCGTCACAGTTTGTCTACATGGGATTATGCATGAATATAAATATTGCAAGTCTTGTATGGGCGGGACTTGTAATAGGAGGATTGATATAAAAATTGATAGGTTGACTCGTTCATAAGGACCATTATCTTATTTACTCTAACCGAGTACTCATTAACTATCTTGAACGCTATGTCGATATTCTCTGCTTGTTTTGCTCCCCGTCTCCGAAGATGAGTTTTAACACTCGTCCCATACTCATTAGAGCACATGCATCGTCATGTCAACCACCTTGAAGGTTATGAGAGTACGCGTATTGCATCAGGAATTATTAAGTAGGATGATTTATAATCTATTTATTTGAAAGGATTGGGACGCCTCTTCATTTAAATAAATAAATTGTAAATCCCAAAACCATAAGTTTATCAATTCATTATTTCCATAAATTGGGACGCTTCTTTATGCAAATAATGAATTATGAATAAGTGGGCTTAATGGTATCCGATATGACACGAGTATGAACCTGAATTCGATAATCACCAGAATCCGTTAAAAAGGTCTAGAAACACAATCGTGTCTTACCACTCAGCAGAATCTTAAGGCCTCACTTGGAACTACATGATCTCATTCTTAAGCTATTACTTTTGCCATTGCATATCTTTACGATCGCGAACTGTTCGTGGAACTAACAGACTTGTTACACACTGGAACTAATGGAGTTGATTCATCCTCAAACTAATGACTGAATACCATACTCCGCCGTCTATCACATAAGCTCTTCCGCGAGCTCCTCCCAATTGTTGAACTTTATTCTGGGGATATTGTTTCTCGGAGGGTCCTCACCCTCTGCATCCCATCATCATTTGTTATAGTTATTGTCTTTATGGTCGCTGCTGTTGGGTCCTGGGGGGTCCCAGCCGGTACAACTTTATCCAATAGGTAATGCAACCCCCCTTAAACCAGATAACCACCTAACGACGAAAGAGATAGTCGAGCTATTCATTTCGGGCCATTAGTACGAAGACTTAGGTCGCGATTCATCTTAGTACTACCAAGTAAGTTGGGAACTTACCTCCATAGACCACGATGATGTGAATCATCGAAGATTACAGACATCAGAAACGAGACTCCGTCCTCGGACATTTAAAACTGTATGCAAACATACTCACGCGACTACACTTTCTTCTTGATGTCTTAACTATTAAGAGACTTTCTTTATAACGCGGTTATATCAGTCATAAGATCTGTAATGATATTTTTGAGATACCTATTTTGATGGATTAAACATCCTGGTCAAACTTGGCCAAAATTTTGATATATGAGGGAGTGTCAAAACAGCTAATTTTTGCTGAATAAAGTTATCAGCGTCTTGTTTAGAACTGGTTTATTAAATCTTAAATCTTTTCTTGGTCACACAAACGGTTAACGCAAATTTAATCTCGGGACGAGATTTCTTTAAGGGGTAGGTACTGTAACATCCGGCAATTTTCGGAATTTTAAATAACTATTTTACCCTTTGAATTTTTGGGTCTGAATTGACTTTTTGACTTTTGACGTTTTATTGTCTAATAAAAGCAATTACCGCGTGGCCGGTAAAATTTTCGAAACATATTTCAAATAATAAATCATATTTATTATTATATTTCTCAAGTGGAAGTTATTTTTTTAACTTATTTGGCTCGAAAACGAAAAAGATATATGTTATTTCTAAGCTGACGTATCAAAAACGAACCACTAAATCACGTTTTCACAACTCGGACTCTAAAGCAATTTGATGTAAAACGTCTTCAAACACTTTTCAGTTTTATCCGAGACTTGAAAACGAGCAGAAAAGGGCTAAAACAGCATCGCAAAAATTTTGGAGACCGCGTACAGCGCGTACCGACACGAAAATAATTAAATTATATTTAATTATCGCTTTTTATTAAATATTTTATAAAAATATTTAATAAAATTACTTAGCATTTTAATTAAAAGCGTTTGTTGAAAACGCGGATATTCGGGTTAAAATTCATTTTATTTTCCGGACAAAGTTATCAGTCATACACAAAATAAATAATAAACGTTTTAAATAAATTTTATAAAACGTTTACGAAAATTAGTCAAGTGAATACTTATTTTTATCAAAAAAATTATTTGAAACGCAATGGCGCAAGTTTCGTGACTCGATCCTCGTTACCGTAGCTAAATTATCTAAACGAGTCTCCGAAACCAATTAGTTTTACAAAATGATTGTAATAACCCGTGTTTTTAGAAACATTGTATAATTGTATATACTTAATTCACAAAGGATTTAACATTATAAGTAAACAAATGATGATGATTAAAAATAATAATAATAAGTAAAATGATACTTATTAATGCTTGTGATTAAATTATGGTATTCAATATGATTCAAAATATTATAATACAAGTAAATGAGTTTAAACATGGGTAGTAACGTTATTACGCTAATCACGATTTCGATTCTATTTGTTTTAACAGTTGCCATTCATTCATTGCTTATCCTTAATCCAAGTCTTCCATATCCTTTGTATTCGCTAAGTTTGTTCAAACCCAAACGATTATATATGAATGATTCACGTGCACCTTTTCTAAAATTCACGCAAACTTAACCGAGATCATAAACGTATATTATCACTTTAAATCATTAGATATTGGTGAGGATGGAAATTATGGCAAAGAAAAGACAAAATGGTTGGAGATTTTAATCGGGGTCAAATGTACGTTCAATACCATTAAATAAAACCATCATTCATCGCCCACAAAATAACAAGCGCGCTAATAGCAATGAAAGTTGAAAACTAGAGGAATAAGAATTTTATTTCCACGGCATTGTCAAGTTGTATTGTGGTGGGTTTGATTTCGGTCTCGTCATCGCGGATGTCTTGGCTCATACGTTTCAGTTTTGATTTTGTATTTCGGTGGATGCTCATGCGGTTACGATGGATATAGTGCGCGTGATTGCCTTCGGCGGTTCGAACTGTCCTATTTGGCTTGACTTACTACTGGTAGAAAATTTATTATTAGTGTCATATTCGTTTAAGATTCGAAAATAACATAATAGCAAAACTGAAAAGAGTTCACCTATTTGATTACAACCACCGATTTCGAGTTTCACAATTATCGTATCCTCAGTTATAGCCTATCAAACTTAAGTGTTCTAGAATGAGTTTGAAAAATAAATGAGTTCACTTCATGGAATTCCGGAGAGTTTTCGGTATACAGATTCACGAACAAGAAGAAGAGGATTTCATGCATGTTTTCTATTAATATACGTTTTAGTCCTTGTAATATGTAGGTTGTTACATAAGCTACCTTAAGATTTTATTAAAATGGGTCCATGTCAAGTATTAGAATTAGTCCAATATGAGTTTAGTATTATAAACTAATCATTAAGTGATTTATATTTATATTTCAGAGGGCTATGGGAGACTTTGTAAAATATTCATTAGAACAAAAGTACTACATACCAGCTTGTGTAATAGGCTTAAGTTACAGCTTAATATTATGCCCTTTGGATTTGTCTTGTACGGGGATCAAAAGAAATATAGTTGAAACCGTATCGAGATATACAATTTAAGGAAACATGTAGGCTCCTCGTATCTAATATACGGGGTCGATTTACTGTGTAGATATTATGAGTGATTTGGAGTACTTTAGGTGTTAGGCATTTAGACAATTGTTAGGTAGGTGATTTCTTTATCTATACTTTGCTATTTGCTATGAAATGACAATTGTTACGTATTTTGATTATTAGGTAGGATATATTCTCTACTTTAAGCTTTAATTGATGGTAGTAAATTTATACTATCATCCATCAACCATTCAATCTCTGACCATCTTCAATTTATATTTGTAACTTTATCGGTGTTAGGCATTTAGACAATTGTTCAGGTACGGATATTCTTTATCTATACTCTTGCTATTGCTATGATATGTCATTTGTTTCGTTTGTTTAATTATTAGTACGGATATATCTACTCTCTCTTTAAGCTTTAATTGTTGGTACGTATATTCTATCTTTCACTCATGATACACATTATTTGATCGGTAACTGCTTCTTTGGTCATTTGTACGCTTTGTTGGTCCTTTCGTTTGCATTTCTTATCGGTACAGATATTCTATCTGTTATTTTAAGGATTCTCATGACGTTTGCTCCGTATCTAGTTGCCTCGCTGAAACCCCTATTTATGTTTCCCATTCTATGATTCGTTATTTGTTGCAACCTCATTTGATAACTTCGTTGAGCCCTTTGAATTCGTTTGATACATGCTTCCTTTGATATTGTCATGATATGAACTTGTCCGTTTTGTTTAGACATGATCTTCTTTGGACATAATATGTTTCGTTTCGATATGCTATAAGAACCCTTTGTTTTGTTCCGATGCCCGAGCTAACTAGTCATGGAGGTACCATGGCCGCGTCATTGCGGCACCAATGGTGTGACACTATCTGTGGCGGTGTGATCAGTCCACGGCGTTCCCTTTTGTTTTGTGAGCTCTATTATGCAATTAGCCATATATGATTTGATTTGTAGGGAGCGGATTGATGCATCCTAGGTACTTCGTTTAGTTTCGTTTTGGTGAACGGATCAGTGTGATGCCAACACCCAATTTCACATTTTGTAGGGTACATCTGGAGTCTGCAGCTCCCATATACAATTTGATATGATATGATGTATGTTGGATTAATTAGTCTAAGTGTGTGGCATGCTTTAGACTTTCGTTTCGAGCTCGTGGGGCATTTCTATATGTTTTGTTTGGCTACCTATTTCGTTTGGCTGCCTATTTTCGTTGGACACTTATTTCATTAAGCTCTTATGATATATGAGATCTTTAATACCCAGGTTGTGATGATTCTATTTCGTTTACTTATGCATGCTTGATCTATATGCTTTGATTATATCTGTTTTGTATATCTGTTCACTGAGCTTTTTAGCTCAGCCGCATTTTCTTTTCCTCGCGGCAGGTAACCAAGGGAATTTGGGTTTCGAGTGAAGAGTGCATAGGAGCTCAAATTGGACAATCTTGAGGAACTAGCATACCACATCTACACTATAAGTTGTTTAGAAGTTGGATTTTGGATCCGTTGCCATCATAGAAGACCTTTATGTTATAGATTTTATATTACCTTAGTAACTGGTGTAATTTTTGCCAACCATTTTTATTAAAGTCTTCCGCTTGCATATGTTTTGGTTCCGTAAATGTGACATTCGGGCCCGTTCCGGGGCGGGGTGTTACAATTATGGTATCAGAGCTATTGGCTCCGACCTGTAGTATCTAAGTTATGACCTGTGAGGATTGACACTAGGTTTTGACTTGCTAGTATATAAGTTATGATCTCTGAGGATATGCGCTAGTTTTCGTCCAAAAATAAATAAAATAAAATAAATAAACTTAAGTTATGACCGGTGAGGATTAGGTAGACTATATGTTACGAAATTCTTTTTCGTATCATTCCTTTACGTCACTTTGATCAGGTTCATGGTTTTAGTCGAGTTTCTTTAAAGTTCATTTTGTTCGTACAATAAGAAATACGTCAGAGTGCGCAGCAAAAGCGTAGTGATCAGCTACGGTTAGATTACCTTGAAATTATGTTGTATTAGTTTTCCTATAAATATTATGGCTTTTCTTTCTATTGGGATATCTTTAAGTTTTAATAATAAAAGCTTTTGCTTTATTTTGCCCGATTTTTTAAGATTCTCTTAATAATCGGTATTCGTTTGAATCAACGGTTGTTGGAGTTTGCCTGATTATCGGTATTCTTGGAATCAACGATAGTTGGAAGATTGTTTCTGGTATTCATTAGAATCAACAGATTCAATTTGTTACCTCGTTTTTTTACTACATCAGTTATTGCATAGGTCGACACGTATAATATGATGTTTTGTTGATCGTCAATAAAGAGCTATGGAACGCCTTGAAGTAGTTTTGTGGATCGTCATCAAAGAGTGATGTACACCTTCAAAAAAAAAACAACTTGGATCATCGTCAGAGAACTTCCTAATTTGCGTCGTCTAAAACATTAGATTGAAGATAATCTTGCTTTTAAAGGTCGTCGATTCAGTGGTCAAGCTTGTTTTGTCATGTCCGCGCACGAAAAAAAAAAAATCACGAGTGTAACAACACTTAATATCATTAACGAAAATAAGAAAAGAAACTACTACCTATAACGACTTACATGCATACATTGGAGACGTCGCAATTATCACTTTGTACGTACCATTAAGATGGAGAGGAACCACGTGGAGAAAGTCTACACTTTATTAAAGTTTTATGTTGCTCTTAATGTGAGACAATTTTGGAGATGAAGCGGTCGTCATGAGAAAAATGTCTTCGTCTTGTAAGTTCTTGCTTAAATTTCGCGGGCGAATTTTTTTAGGAGGGTAGATCTATAACACCCAAGAAATTTAAATTTTTAGTAATATATACGTACCCGTTTTTAAAAAAAAAAAGTCATAACGATCCGTTCATCTTTCCGCTAGTTGTTTCGTACTATTTTATGATTCGACCTAAAATTTTGAGGACAAAATTATTTTTAAGGGTGCTAGAATTATAATAATCCATAAAAATTAATAAAATAAGTTTGATTTGATCTCGAGGATGAGATCTTTTTTTAAGGAGGTGATGATGTAATAACCCGTATTTTTAGAAACATTGTATAATTGTATATACTTAATTTACAAAGGATTTAACATTATAAGTAAACAAATGATGATGATTAAAAATAATAATAATAAGTAAAATGATACTTATTAATGCAGTGATAAATTATGTATTAAATTTGATTTAATATAATAATACCAAGTCAAATGAGTTAAACATGGGTAGTAACTGTTATTTCGATAATCACGATTCTTGAATCTTGATGCCTTATAGTATGTCTTTGTAGTTTGAGCATGAGCATGTGGTAATGAATCTGACTCAGCTGGAGAGAGGTACCGCCACCATCGTGTAACCTGCAGGTTTACGTTAGTGATAGTCGACAGATATGGACGAGAGTGTCTTTGTTACTTCGGCGAATATGGTTGCAAATAACATGCTTCTGTTATAAGTATAATATGTGGTGATAAGATTAGAATCAAATGAATCTTATTGACAGGGTTTCGCAGCTGCACTATCCGTTCTCGTTACCGAAGCATCTCAAAGCAGACAACACGGTAAGAGTGAATCAGATAGTTACTATCTTTCTGATTAAACCGTCAATTCATTTACTGGACCAAAATTGATATCCAGTTATAACAAGTTTGATTCATATAGAATCTCGCAAGTCACCTACCGCAGAGCTGTTTGATGTTGACTCTGGAAGGATTTCCATCTTCACTGTGAATACTAAAGAGTATCACTCAGATGTTCTGGCATAATCACAAGGATAGTGCGTAGGACTCTTGTTAACAGCTTGTGAACTTGATGATGTTCAATAAGTGTTTGTAATGGAATGTGTCCTAATGAGATTTATTTTATTGATCTATTAGCTCTAGACTCAATTAGTGCATTTTGGTTTTAGTACTCGGAGTCTGGAGCAGACTGCCACCTATTCAATATCAACTAACTCAGAGTGAGAAAGTCAATAGAAGTCGTGGGTATCTCCGTGAAAAAATAAGACAGGTATCTTTTAAGAGAAACTTGAATGGCTGGGAATGGTTGTGAAGTGCATCACTGGGCCATAATGTCTTGTCTTCAATACCGGTATTCATCTTTATGAAAACCGATAGATTATGTATTGACCCGATTTCTACCTAAAGTGTGTAGAGGGCTGCTTTTTTTTGACCATTTATCCATGCATTTCTTTTTCATTCTTCAACCCCTTAAATGCTTACCAAAACATCATTACTAACACCTTGTTATAATTGTTCCAGTGTTAGCTCAACCTTAGTCGGCATTATTCACTTATACTTATTCATCTCCAATCATACCTAAGGACTGCTATTTCTAACTATGGAGTGTCCTTGGGTATATCCCTCCGGTTTTAGTTGTATCATAGGACTAATTCCTAACCTAACCACATTATGACTTCAGAATCGTTATGAATTAAGATGTTGTTGGTTATAAGATCGTAACCATAAAACCTTGATTGAAAATCATTCAAAGTGTTTGAAAAGCATTTGACACTTCAAAAGTTTCAGCATTTGAAAAACTCCCCCTTTACACATGCATCGATAAACGAAAGTGTTTTGCACATGTGGGTAAGAGTATAAAGCACTTTGAGTCTTTAGATCACTTATTATTTTTTAGATCACATTTTAATTATATTTCTCCTCTTATTTAAATACTAATATACTTAGTCTTTGAAACACTAAGTTGTTAAAATTTGTCATGAAAATTATGTAGGGAGAAAATATTGTCAGCATGATTTATATGGAACTTTTTCTTCTTGCTCCCCCTCAGTTTTACATATGTTTGACACCAGAAAAATAATACCAAGTTGTAAAATGAATATAAAATTGAGGGTGAGGTAGTGTTGAGCACATAATTTTGAAAGATTATGAATTGTCATTGAAGAATTCTTGAAAAATTATGCTCAGACACTATATCATCTTATAACATACAATCTATTGAATAGTCATTATTATTACTGATTTGTTATTAAGAGATTTTTTATAATGTGTTGAATACATAAGAATCGTCATGTGTTGATGTATCTAACATCATTAAAACTTTGTTTTTCGAAAAACTCCCCCTCATAAATATAACCAATTATAATAGTGTGTCTTGTTAAAAACAATGTGTGAGGAAGGAGTGTTGAACAATAATATCTAAAGATTTTGAAATTGTCATTGATTTTTTATAATTTTTAAAAATTGTGTTCAATCTTGAAAACAATATGTTAGAAGACTTCTCTTATAACTTAAGGTAAGCGCACTGAGCGTACTCAACCTTTTTCTTGAGCTCAAAACTTTGAATGTCTTGTAAGAACAACTCAAGACCGAGAAAATTGATTTTCTCTTTGTTAGGATAAGTTATCTTTATAGATAAACTTTCCTTTATTGGAAGTCCGGGTTACGTACTGATATTTACACATAAGCCATAAAGAAAAATTAGAAATGACATGTTTTGAAAGCATTTGAACTCTTGCTCGAACTTCATTTATACACCCATGTCAATATTCATCAACATTTCTAGGTACGTAAATGTTATCGATTCCAAGAGACATGTCGAGAAGATTATTTTTGGAAATTTTTGATTTTTTTGATTTTGTATTTTCTTTTTTAAATTTTATATTTTTGTAGTTGTTTTTATAGGTTTTATATTTTTGTATTTTGCTTTTTCAAAAATATTTACAGTTCGATGTTTGATGAAATATCAAGCAGATTCATTTGCCAGAACCTCCTGTTCTGTTGGAGTCAAACATCTCATAGCAATTCATTTGACAAGATACTGAAACCTATCTTCGGGTAAGGCTTTAGTAAACATATCAGCTAATTGGTATTCGAATCTGAAAAAAATACAATTTAATTATATCTTTTTCAACCTGTTCCTTGATAAAGTGATATCGAGTATGGATGTGCTTGGTACGTGAGTGCTGCATGGGGTTGCATGAGATTGCTATGGCTAACTGAGAGTCATAATACAACAGTATTTTGTTGTAGTTGAAGCCATAATCCTTAAGCTGTGTCCTCATCCACATTACTTGAGTACAACTTACAGATAATGTCACGTACTCTGCCTTTGCTGATGACATTGCAGTGCAGTCTTGCTTCTTTGACATGCAGCTGCCTAATTTATCACCTAGGAGCTGTATTCCTCTAGAAGTGCTTTTGCGATCAATACATCCGGCATGGTCGGCATCTGAAAAAGCTGTCAGTTCAAAGCCAGAATCCTTCGGTACCAGAGTCCTATGTTAACGAGTATCAAGGCATCTGGCATGATCAACATCTGAAAATGTAGTTAGCTCAAAGCCAGAATCCTTCGGATACCAGAGTCCTATGTTGATGATTCCCTTTAAGTATCAAAAGATCCTTTTAACCTCTTTGAGGTGTTTTTCGGTTGGTCTTGCTTGATAACGTGCATAGTATGATACTACTTGCACTATGTCTGGTCTAATGGAAGTCAGATACATAAGTGACCTGATCATACTATGATATTGTGTTTGGTCAACAGGTAATCCACTCAAGTCTGCATCCAGTTTAGGTTTAGTAGCCATTGGTGTACCAATGCTATCACATTTATCCATACCATTTTTTAAGTATCTCTAAAGCGTACTTGGCCTGATTGATAAAGATACCTCTTGGGGATTGGTGGATCTGAAGTCCTAAAAAGAATTTCATTTCCCCTATTAAGGACATCTCAAATCTATTGTGCATTAGTTTTTCAAATCTTTTCAAAAAATTTAGGTTTGTAGACCCGAAAATAATGTCATCGGCGTAAATTTGCACAAGAAGAATGTCCTCCCCGTATCTTATTATGAATATAGTAGGATCAATAGTACCTTTAGTGAAACCTTTGGACATCAGGAAATTTAAGAATTTATCATACCAGGCTCAAGGAGCTTGCTTCAATCCATATAGAGCTTTCCTTAGACGGTAAACTTTTTCTGGATGATCAGGATCAACGAACCTATCTGGCTGAGCAACATAAACCTCTTCCTTCAATGGACCATTAAGAAAAGCCTTTTTAACATCAATTTGATAGAATGGAAAGGATTTATGTGCAGCGTAGGCAACAAAAATCTGAACCGCTTCCAAGCGAGCGACTGGTACAAAAGATTCTTTGAAATAAATACCCTCTTCCTGTGCATACACCTTAGCTACAAGTCATGCTTTATTGTGAATGAAAGTATTGTCGTCATCTTTCTTGTTTTTGCACAACCACTTTAGTTTAATCACTGTCTTTCCAAAGGGTTTATCAACAAGTTCCCAAACTTTGAGTCAGTCAAATTGATGAAGCTCTTCCTGTATTACCTCGATCCATGTGTGATCAGCCAATGCTTCCTTAATGTTTGTCGGTTCTGCAGTACTCACGGTGAGCGCGAACATGCACATTTGAGGATCTGTTGCAAGTTGTCATATTGTCTGCACTGGCTTGGATGGATTTCCACAAACTTGTTCTATAGGATGATTTTTGGTCCATCGGTAGTCAGACTAGTGACGCTGGTAGAATGTATGCATATTTGAATTATCAACATTACTTGAGGAAGACTCAACAACTTCTTTTACCTGTGTACAAAAAGGATTGAAAAATTCATATGGTACAAACTGTGCATCTGCTGCTTAATTAGTGTTGTTTTCCACAGTTGTTGTTGGAGTGATCGATGCTTTTGTAGGTTGAACATTCCCTGTAGGTTGTGTGTCTTGTTGTTGAGAATTATCAGAGAGAGCAGAAGGCTTTGACACACTTTGATTTCCTGCAGTGAAGTATTCTTCGAATAAAGGACTGAATAGAAAATCCAACTCTTGTTGTGACGAATCTATTTTGTCTGCTGGAGGAGAAACATTTGGAACTAGCTTTGAAATTGAAGGTTCATTGTTGTGGTCGTTAGTTTCAAGTTCTGAACAGTTATGATCAGAAGACATTTGTAGTTGGGGCATGGGGCCGGAGTTGTCATAATCTGATGTCTTTTGTCGTTGGGGTTCGGGGCCTAAAATATTGTGTTCAAAAGTCATTGTTCTTGTTCATCATATTTGAATTTCTTAAACCTCTGGTTTCTGAGATATCAGCCTTTTCAGCAACCAAACTCTGAGTCCTTCCTTTTTAGGATTAAAAGATGTACTTGCACTTAAGTTAAGAGACCCTGCACTGACATCAAGAGTTTGTATGCATTCATGTGGGTTAGTGATATCTGCATTCGAACCATGTGGGGGTTCACTGTCAACCTTAGTTGTGCTAGAGGTGAATATCTTTCTAGTAGGAACCCACCTAAGACCAACAGTCTTGAAAATTCTACCCGTCAATTTCCACCTAAGAAAAGATCTAGGACTTTTTGTTTTCTCAGGCACACTGGAAGACATTTTTATAATTTGAACTCACCTTGATCGAAGCCGAAGATTAAATAACCGAAACAATCACGAACTACTCGACAACGAGCTCAATCGCGACCTATAATTTATGTCATTCCATTATTACATCGTAAGATACGATCAGATAGTGCGCGCATCGCATCTATCAAAATAGTATAAATATACATACACATGTGATGAGAAATCCACTTGCGCGTCCTAAATCCTAAACTCCACTTAATTGAGTTACGATCATTCTTTCATTTATATAATTTGTCACTTAATCGAAAACTTTCTATTTTAGGAAACTTTCTATTTTAGGAAAGTTACTATTTTCGGAAAGTTATCATTTTTAGTAGGTCTCATCTTCTAATTATATTTATAATAATATTTAGTTATCTCGTCGCACACTCGACGCTTAATTTTGTTATTAATTACTCATACCGGGATTATGTCCCGTATATTATAAAAGTTTCTATTTTTAGAATCTCCTTCGTCCATAACAATCGTTAAGTCTAAAATATTATACTCGTAATAATAATAACGTTTATTATTTTTATAACATCCGACAAGTTTAATATTAACCCGTTGACTTTCAAAAGTCAACGTTAGACTTTAGTTGACTTTGACTTTTTATGTATATATATAATTAAATCTGACCCGCTTAATACGACCCGTTATATTACATTTTCACGACTCGGACTCTAAAGAGATTTTATGTAAAACGACATTCCGGACAACTTTTTAGTTTTAGCTGAGACCCGAAACTCGACAGAAAATAACCAAAATGCCCCTGCAAGTTTCTGGAGGAACCAAGACATTTTAATAAAAATGCAGATTTTAACCTTGGGTTTTGACCCGTTATTACTCGATTTTAAAACTGGCAAGCCTCACGGCAAAGTAAAACATCATTGCGAGCAACTTTCGTGTTTCGTCGAAAGGCCGAACCGGACTCGAAAGTGCTCAAAACGAGCATTTAAATTCCTGTATGCTGAATTTTTACACTTAAAATGTAAATCTCGTTTTCGCTCGTTTCTTCGTTATTAGGAGTTAGAAGCTCTATTTTATATCAAAATGACCGTCTAAGAGAGCTTTATCATATTTTTCAATCAAAAATCAAATTTCATGAAATCTCGATCCTCATTTTCCATACCAAAGTTTCTGCCCTAAACTTACATGTTACAAAGTGCGCCAAAATTTATTTTTGACCCAAAAACTTATACACGGCACATCTCAAATGGCCTATATTCAATATTCAACTCGCTCAATCAATTCTATGGAAAACTTAACTAAGACGAGCGAGATCTCATGGATTTCATCACAATGCAACAAGTTTAATCAAATGAAATGAACGAACGAACAAAGCCAATATAAAAGAATACTCACAAAATGTAATGTTAGCAAGTTCTGACTCGATGAAAAACACACTTGTCCCTTGTTCTTTTTGGCCGCGACCTCAAACCCAAATCCACACCAAAACCAAACCAAAAAATCAAAAACCCAATAAATTAAATCAATAACCAAAATCGACCAAACAAATTTGGTTAGATACCAATTAACAAAACACACCTTTGTGTTGTGTGTCTCTCCTTGGTTCGAACCCACAACCGAACCCAACACCTTTCTAATAATTTTTATAAACTAAAAACTTCCACTAAATCTTCCTTTTTCACTTTCCCCACTAATCTAATTAACCTTAATCAAATCAAAACCCACTAGTTTTAACAAAACTCAAACCATGCATGAACCTTAACGCATGTAACCTTTTTCACCTAAGATGATTATATTAACACCATCTAAACTCATTTGCTAGTTGGAAAAATCAAAACATCAAGAGTAGGGGTGTTTGCTTGTTCGTCCGACCCCAAAAGAAAGAAAAAAAGAAAACAATGTTTTCCACTTGATTCTTGATTGACCTAACTATTTTTGAGTGATGTTTGTATAGGTTTCAATGATCAAAACTTGGAAAAAGAATTTGTATATGTGTGTGTGAGTGTGGCCGGACAAGAGCAAGCCAAAGGAAGGAGAGAAGTAAAAGTTTTGAGCTATGGATTTACTTGTGTGTTTATAAAAGGTTACTTGGAAGAAGTATAACACAATGATGATTACATTAGGACTCAAATCATAGTTTGTGTGTGCTTGTGTCCTCTAGGCGTACGGCTAAAAACTTTTTTTTTTTTAAATAAAATTTTTTTTTTTTTTTTATAGGATGCCACTGTATATAAATATATATATATATATAATGTTTTTATAATAAAAAAAGGTAAGATGGATTGTGGAAGTGACATTTGTATGAGATACACTTTGCGACAATTCACCATGCCACATCACAGTGCCTCTATCCATGAAACATCATCTCTCATTAAAAAATTTGGAAAATTTTTTTTTTTCCGGGAAAAAAAGTTCTTCGAAATATTTTTTTTTCGCAAATTTTTTTTCGAATTTTTTTTTCAAAACTTTTTTCCGAAAAAGAAAAATTATTCCAAAAATAATTCTGTGACATCCAGTTATAATGTTTGGTGAATATGTTATATGTTAATGCATCACAGTTATAAGTTATTGCATCATTCGTTATGGAATGTTGCAATGCATCACACTTTAAAGTTCAGTGCATCATGTTGGTGATAAATTACTGCAACTCACGGTTATTTATAAGGTATGGTGCACCAAGTTATAAGTTACTGCATCAATGTTGTTGAAAAAGATTATAACTAGGTTGCATTAGCTTATAATGAATCCTGTTATTAAGTTTGGTGCATCAAAGTCTCAACTTATGGCATCATAGTATTCCTTTTGTAGATTCAATATTGAACTTTCAACATCATGATTTTATTTAGTGAATAATTGTTAGACTAAATCATAGTTAACTAGGATTTCAGGTATTTTATACAAGTAATCACCTTTTTATTCATTAGTTGCATCACATTGCAATTTTTTTGTGCATTATAGTTATAATTTATCGCATCGTAGTTATATGGTTGGTGCATCATGATTATAAAAATTGCATAATAGTTATAAGTTTGGTTAATCAATTATGATGTAGTAACTCATATCCATGATGCACCAAAACTTATAATTATGATGCACTAGACCAATTTTTAGAGAAAAAAATAAAATTTTCACGAAAAAAAATTCGAAAAATAAAAATATTTCATTAGTGCATCACAAGCAATTTTTGGTGCAATATAGTTATAATTGCTGCATCGTAGTTATAACTTTGGTGCATCATAGATATAATAATTGCATCATAGTTATAAGTTTGGTGAATGAACTAAAATACAATATAATTTTGTTGAGTATAAAACTTTTTCTAGAAAAACAAATATTCGAAAAAAAAGTTAAAAAAAAACAATTCTGGGAAAAAAAATTTATAAATATTTTCAAAAGTTTGGTGATCATGTTTATAAATTACTGCATCACAGTTATAAGTATGGTGCATAAAGGTTATAAATTATTGCATCATTGTTGATGCACAAAACTTATAACTATTATGCATTAACTTATAATGCATCACTGGTATAAGGTTGGTGCATCAAAGTTTTAACGTACTGCATTATAGTTATTCGTTTGGGGAATCAATGTTTTAACTTGCAATATCATAGTTATAAGTTTAGTGCATCATTGTTATAAGCAGCTGAATCATAATTTTAAATTAGGTGCATCATAGCTATATGTTACTGCATCATAGTTAACTATGATTCTTTTATCTATACAAGTAATGCACCTTTTTATATCATTAGTGCATCACATGTACTTTTGGTGCATTATAGTTAGTTTATCGTATCGTAGTTATGTCTGGTGCATCATGGTTATAAGAATTGCATCATAGTTAAACGTGTGGTGAATCAATTATGATGTAGTAAACTATAACCATGATGCACCAAAACTTATAATTATAATGCACTAGAACATTTTTTTGGAGAAAAAAATTTTCAAGGAAAAAAGATTCGAAAACTAAAATATTTTATTAGTGCATCACATGCAAATTTTGGGCATTATACTTATAATTACCACATCGGAGTGTTATAAATTGGTTGCATCATATAAATTAAATGTGATGCATTAACTTATAAAAATGATGCCTTCTTTTATTAAAAACATTAATGTGATGTCCACTTAGTATTTTTGGGTGAATGTGAATTATTATGCAGTAAATTATAACTGTGATGCATTAACTTATAAACATGATGCACAAAAAACATAACTGTGATGCACTAGAATTTTTTTTTTCGAAAAAAATTTGTTTGAATAAAAAAATTGGAAAAAATTATTTTGGAAAAAAAAATTTTGGGAAAAAAAAAATTCTAAAAAAAATTTTCGAAAATTTTTTTTTCGGAAAATTTTTTTTCGAAATTTTTTTTCCAAATTAATTTTCTAAATCTTTTTTAAAGGAGATGATGATGTGTGAAGGTGATAAGGCAATGTGATGTGGAATGGTGATGTGGCAAGGTGACACATGTCACCTCCACAATCCATCTTATCTTTTTTATTATAAAAATCTTTTTTTTTACCCCAACTATATATATATATATATATATATATATATACTAGTTGCAAAACCCGCCCGATGGGCGGGTATGCCTTGTGAGTATCGTTGGCTAAATTTTACGGAACTTTTAATGAAATACGAACAATATTAAATTATAATAGAGTGAATAACGAATACAAAATAACATGAATGATAATCCGATAAGATGAAAAAAAAACTTAATAAACTATCCACATTTACAAAGTATAATGTACCAATTCAAATTCGATATAAAGCTTCTTTATACACAACGTTGGTCGTAGAATTAGTATAATTACCGTCTGTGTTACAACATAAAACCTTGAAACCCTTCTTGGTTTTGAACCGCGATACAAGATTTATAGTTTCCCAAGAGGAAACATGTCTCTAAAGAAACAACCCAACCTTAGACAACGTTTGGCCTTGACTTTTATTAATAGTCATACTGAAGCAAATCTGAACAGGGAACTGTCGTCGGTTTAGTTTAAACGGCACCTTATTGTCAGACGAGCTAATGACCATACGCGGTATTGCGCAAATAATACCCACACTACCACCAGATATAATCACACGGTTCATCTTCTGCATATAAGACTTGAATAAAGAGAAAAATGTAAATGATCCATGTACTACACAAGCTAATATGAGTATATCTTTGTTCGTCCCCTAAAACACTACCCAAGTTAAACAACCAAAGATCTTTAATAAGAAGGCGTTCATGTATGCTTATTGTATTTTGAAAAAGTTATTAGGAACTTTGAAGGTCTTTGGATATGCTTGTGTAAAACATGTAATGATAGAGAGCCTTACCACGGGCTGCGCACGTAATAAACTACACAATCTCTTGAATAGGAGCTTTTTTTACTAGCACTTGAGTTTACCAATCACTCCACCAAATACACTATAAGTGGATGAAAATGTTTCATTGGTGATCCAGAAGCACTTTATTTTATAATGTGCCTTTCAAATGAATTAAGCAAACGGTTAATGATTTTAAACAGCGTAAAATAATGAATAGAGGAATTAAAGAACGAAAAGAAATGCAAGGTCATTGTAAGTGAAATAAAACTTTTTAAATTATCCGCCGTTACAAAGTATATGTTTTTAGTTCAAATGCGAAATAAAGCTTCTTTATACACAACGTTAGTCGTTGAATTTGTGTATTTACCATCTTTATCACAACATATAATTTTTAAACCCCGCCTACTCGTGACCCTTGAGACAGTAACATATAGTTGCCCATGAGAGAAAACCGACCAATGAATTATATGTCTTTTCATCCCCATGTATTATTTATAATTGATTAGCAAAAGTAGTTAATATGATAGTAAGTAATCATAGACGATACGTAATGTTCATACCGATATATATTTGATAGTTGCATATCCCGCCCGATGGACGGGCTTCTTTAGTGAATATCGATTTCCAAAAATTAAGGTTAAATCAATTATAAGAATACGAAAAATAATTATTCAATGCATAACAAACAAAAAAGAAAAGAATGTTCATCCATATGAGAAAGAAAAAGGGATTAAAGTGCGCGTTTAGAACAAAGCATATGTTGCAAGTTCAAATGCGAGTACATAACATTTGTTGTTGATTTTTTGTACTTACCACAAAACATATTCCATTGCAACTTCCGTGGAATATCTCAAAAAAAGGGTTTCGATCTGTATATTACAAAACATATAACATAATGGGAAATTAAATGCATACGATTGTTCAAGAGTTGTTATGCTTCACGGCTACAACATCCTTTGCAAGCCAATTAAACGCAGTGGATCTGCATGATCCATGATAGGAACATTTTTCAAAAAAGAAGCTTAATTTTTCTCTCCATCGTTCCCGTAGCTACTTGCTCGCTCCAATCTATCTGCAAAATATGAACCAATTTGATTTTAGAGATGTCTAAAGTTTCTTATCTTGAATGGTTACATCCTTTCCCTTTTGTCAAATATGGGCCAATCCTCGTGTTTTATATCAATGAGTTGAGGCTAAGTTGGACTATGTTCTATAAAATATATATGTGTAAGAATATGAGCAACAACGGCTGTTAAAAAAACTTTATAATGGAACCGGGTAGCAAACTGAGCCAAATGGCTGACCAGGTAATCTTGGGTTTGCAGAGGGGTTGGGTTCCTAGATGTTTTGTTTGAACTAATGTACAAAGATCGTTCAACTTTTTGCGTGAGAACCATTGGACGTTTGTTGATCATATAGCCACCTATATTAGTTACTAACATCCAAAATCGTACAGGACCTATATATACAAACTATTTTTGGTGGCAAAAAAAATACATACTTATCATATCATACTTGAATTTAGCGTTGTTTCCATAAATATTTAGGGCTGGTTTAAAAAATACATACTTTTTGTATCTCACTTATGATAAAATATTCACTTAAAAGGTTTAGCAGCATACCTGCCCTCTTTACGACTGTTGTTAGTGATCATTAACCTCATACTTTGATTTGATAGAATCTTAAGCCTCCTCCTCGTCTTGGCCTTCCATGTCCTATTTTCATTGCAACAAACTCACAATCAATGTTGCAAAAAATTAGAAAAACACTACTTGTAATAGTTTAATTTGCACACATAAATGGTTTTTGTAGTAAGCTGCAATGGTGCTTTATCCTTTCATCAACTTTGGCTACATGAGATGCTTGAACCTATGTTTACATCACCCAAACAACCAAAGTGAATATAAATAAAGATAAATATGTACGACAATAAATTATGTATAATTGCCACAGATCATAAGGGTGTTTGGAATCGTTTACTAAACTTCTAATATGCTCTGAATAGTCAATAGTGAATATCATTATCACCTTGATAGTTCTGAACAGTCACAATGCAGAAGAAAATTACATATGTGAGATATAAAACTTGTAGAATCCTCGATAAATGACCTCACAATTCAACAACAATCAGGAACGGTGGACAAAAAGTGGTGCAATATAAGAAAACTCAGGTATAATACCAGAAATTTGTATCTGGAAGGAAACGAAGGTACAATATCAGAAGCTTGTCGATTAATTTGAATGGGTTCTTATATAACCATTGTGTCGTACTGTCAAATATTATATATTACATTCATAATATGATTTATTAAATCATAATATTACAACACTGAACTTTTTGACCAAAGTAGGATGTTTGTATGGATTGAAAAGCCACTTGGGACAATTCTCAAATCCATTTGACACTTCCTGGTAGATATATTACCCGAATCAACCCATTCAAAAGTAGGGTCAAAATGCCACGCTAGTTAACATTATTAATTATACCAAATGCCAACCTAGCACAACCTACACCAAATGATGCCTAGTATATGTCTTTTTTTGTCAAACCTGGCTAATAGAGGACTCTTGAGCAGTGTAATCTTCCAAACAGTATATGTCTTCTTTATTTTGCAGTATATGACTTCCTAATCAACACCGATGACCAACATGAACGATCAGTAATTTTCGTAACTCAACTTCATTCAATATATTCATGTGACCACGCTGTTATTGGAACCTCGGGAAGCAGGGACATTCCCTGATTGTGTATTAGTACCTGCAACTACAGATGCAATAGAAAGATAGGTCAATCATAGCAAACTTTTATATCTAATACCTACTAAAGTTTTTGTTACCATTAATATCTATATCGAGAACAATGGTGTGGATTCGAATATCTTTTATATCTAATACCTACTGAAGTTTCAAGAGACCCACCGCAACGTGTTTGTTGGTATGTTATCAGAAACAGTGGTGTGGATTCGAATATCTAATAAAAGCACATCATTTGGTCGCAATTAACTATGGAGCACTATTTTTGTTGCCTCAAAATTGAATATTACACTACTTACCACTCCAATCTGCCACTCTCGGTTGCTAAAATCTCCGAACGATGTTGCATCCGGTTCCTGTAATAACATACCAGAGTAAATTATTGCTATAAGAAAGTATTACTAATAATACTGATATGATTATGAGCTTACAATGCTGTAAATGGGAGGAAAAATTCTTTTTTTTAGACTTATGTGTTGGCATAACAGAGAATCGTTGGAAAAAATCTTTTTTTGGGGACTAATATCACTATTTTTACAATTCACCATGACCTACGCATCTGCAGGATAACCTACTCTAGAGGAGCATAAACACTCCCGAAATTTAAGCAGCATATAAGGATTCAGTTAATTCCATTACTTTTGACATTTACCTGTGTAATATATTTCTACGTAATATAATTATAGCACATATGTCCTATACATTAATTGATGACCTTGGAACCAATGCAACGAAATGATCTTGTAAATTTATGGATGACCTTGGAGCCAACAAAGCTTGAAAATACTCAACATATTCACAGAACATATAAGTTGCAATATGTAGCTTCTGTTGAAAAGTCCTCGTCTACTATACTAACGCAGATTGTATGACATATGCCTATACATATTTCAAAAAAGCTTAACTCACGTTTCGAGATCTGTTCATGTAATACTTCCATAATTTTTATACCTATGGTGGCCTTTGACCACCAGGAAATCACCTAGTATAGAAGTGGAGCAGCATGATATACTACACGTACACGTGCACGGTGCACCTAACTATCGGTCATGAAACAGTCACCGTGGCTGTTTCGCCATTGCAACCTAACATTATGTGACCAGTTGTTTTAAGACCAAGACACAACAGTTTTGGATTTTTCATTGCTGTAAAAGTATCAAAGAAAGAGCCAGGTCGAAAAATTAACAGGCCAGTGTTCTAAAGGCATCCATATTACAGTGAGGATAATTGTGGTGGCCTAATGGGTTTCATACATAAGTGAATGTTGCTTAATGCTATCTAATATGATGAAGTTTAATTAATATATAGCTAAAAAAAGCAATTAGAAAATAGACAAAGTTAACGCTTTAAACGTCTTTGCTTGAGGTAGTTTGCAAGCAGTCATTTTTATTTATAATAGATTTTGTAGGAACATATAAAACACTAAACCAAGTTAATAATATAAACAGAAATTATACATGCACGTTAGTGTGTTATTGGTACCATCGTTCTCGGGTCGACCAACTCTACAGATTTCTTGATAAAACCGATGACCTAGCCCAACTCAGGTGACTAGTGCATTATAATATAATATTGCCGAACAAACGTGTGCGTAACCTGTATACATAACCTAAAGTCACTTAAAGCTACAAATCAATCTATAAAACCACACAGCCAAGCAAGTTTACGCATACATCATAATCATTATTTCAAATAGAAAACCAAATGCAGTTTCCATAAGACTCGTTTTCCCGCGAGACTAATAGTTAAAAAGTTAGGCAAATAGGTTAACAAACTAAAAAAACATTAGAGTGACATTAGTTACCTAAATTTGTCTCGGCAAATAGGTTAACTCCATGTCGTGAGTTTCTGTGGGCCCTTGTGTCCTGCTCCACGTTTGAAGACTTTTGGGAAATGAAAAAGAATTTTCTTGCCTAAAAATTTACAACAAAAAAAACAGCGTAAATCATCCATAAATAAATGGAAATTGTTAAAAATCAAACTCATAATGAGATTATGATGATAAATTTATTTTCACCTGTTGTATCGCTTGTGCTTTCATTTGCAACAAAGGCGAAACTTCATCTACAAAAACACACCAATCAGAACTCAAAATTTCATTTCAAACATTCAACTGGACATCATTCATTCAAAGGAAAAAATATTTACATATTACAGAAGAAGAACGCTAATGCACATTAATGTCTCCACGTAATATATGATTTTCTTGCACATTTTTCTCCTCATGGCAATAGACTGATGGATTAATGAACTTGAAAATCTGTTCAAAGTGTTACAAAATTCAATGTTAAAACAATATGAAATCCAGCGCTCCTTAAAAAGTCAAAAGTGACATACGTTTGATGATATAGAAACTATAAGAAATAAATCACTTCAAATGTTGAAGTAACATTTTAGGCATTTATATGAACACTTAGCTACCTTCATATGGAGTAGGGGTTGATTTCAAAACTGAAATCAATAATCAAAATATGCAAATGGATACAATAATTCATGATATTACCCAATCCACTAATAACCCAAACCAACAATCAAGGTTACAAATCAAGACACACCCTTGTGTATCTTGGTCACGACTCGAACCCCACTCGGACACCAAACCAAACCGAGACCAAAACCAATTAATCCAATGCGACCTTAACCAATATCTAATTAACTAAATCAAGAAACCTTTCAATGTTTAAATCAAACCCACACCCCTTTGTGCCTTACCCAATTCGAACCACAACACGAACCAAGAACCATAACTTTTTACTAATTAAATCTTGTACAAAAACTTCCCCTACTAGTTATTTATCCACCACATAAACTAAAACCTTCTTATTTTATTAGAAATTCAAACATACATTTACCTTAATGCATGTACACTTTTCTTTCATAAATGATTATATTATCATCATTTAAACCATTTTTGATAGTTAGAAAAATCAAAGAAGTATTTGTGTGGGTTGTGTTGCTTGACCGAACCAAAAAGAAAGGAAAAGGACAAGAAAACTAGTTTCTATCAAGACATAATATCTTTAAATCATTTCTTGAGTGAGATATAAGGGGTATTTCAAAATCAAAAATTGAAAATGGATTATGTATGTGTTTGGGAGTATTCGGTCGGACCCAAGAGACAAGAAGAGAGGTAAAAAAAATCTCAATCTATAAGTTATTTATTTTTTATACATAATCATTGTCTTGAAAAATTAAAATGGATTAAGTGTGGGAAAAGCCCATAGCCGGCGGCTAGAGGCTAGGGGGAAGAGAAGGCATGCAAAAAAATTTATAAATTTCATTCACTTGTATTTCATTTGTAGAAATTAAATAAAAAGTGACATTTATATGTGATTTGAATAAAAATGTAAACATTAAACGCGAGTTTGGCCAAGGACAAGAAACAAAGACGACAAAGTTCGCAAAATAATAATTTATGATCATAAAAATAATAACGAGATGTGCCGTAGATTTTTACGATGCTCGAAACGTTTAACGAACGCGCGGTAAAATGGTGACTCGCGAAACGTCAAAAATAAATATTTTAAATTTTTGTTCGTAATAAAATTCGAAAATAATTATTTACGACAAATAAAAATTTAAATGTCGACATTCGCTCACACTAATTTATAAAATAATTATTATGACGTCAAATTCGCGATCGTCATACGCGTCATGAAACTCGGGTTGTTGCATACATAGTTGATTCCCTTTGAAAAGAAAACCATCATGATATTAAAATCTAGTTTTTCCCCAGTTTGCACACCCTGCAAAACAATAGAAAACTATGGGTCCAATGTTAACTACTCACGAATAACATCCAGCCTCGGCACATCAACTTGCATAGAAACAAGTAGATTACTCCTCCTACTAAAGGCATCAGCAGCTCGATAGGAAACACCACTCTTGTGTTTGACCACAAATGTAAACTTCTCAATAAATGTCAACCAACACCCATGCTTATGTGACACCTTATCTTGAGTGCGAATATGCCTTAAAGAATCATGGTCAGTGAACAAAACAAAATCCTTATGAAATAGATAGTGGCACCAATGCTTTACAGCTTGGACCACCGCATAAAACTCTGGGTCATAAGTACTGTAACTAGACTTTGGCTTCGTCAATTTCTCACTAAAATAGGCAACATGCCTACCACCTTGACTGAGAACACCCCAATTGCAACCTTTGAGGCATCCGTATGAAGCTCAAAAAATTTAAAAAAGTCAGGCAACACCAGAATTGGTGATGTAGTAAGCTTTTCTTGGACAACCTAAAAAGCTGACTCCGCCTCCTTCGTCCACACAAATGACTTTCCCTTCATGAAATCTGTCAAAGGGGCCATAATGGAACTAAAATTCAGGATGAACCGCCTATAAAAAGAAGCAAGCCCATGAAAACTTTGAACTTTACTAATGGTAGTTGGAGTTAGCCATTCCCGAACAACTGACACCTTAGACTCGTCCACATGTATTCCTTCACCAGAAACAACATACCTCAAAAACAAAACCTTAGAGGTCATGAATACACATTTCTTCGTGACTTTATAAAAACTATCCTTGCGAAGTAAGGTCAAGACCTGCCTTACATGGCTAACATGATCACTGAAAGAAGCACTATAAATGAGAATGTGATCAAAATAAACGACCATAAACTTCCCAATAAAAGGTCTAAGAAACTGATTCATCACACGCATAAATGTGCTAGGTGTGTTTGATAAACCAAAAGGCATCACTAACCACTCATACAACCCTTCACGCATCTTGAAGGCAGTTTTCCATTCATCACTAGGTCTAAGACGAATCTGGTAATACCCACTCTTTAAATCCAACTTTGTGAAGATAGTAGCACCACTAATCTGGTCAAGCAAATCATCAAGGTGAGGGATAGGAAACTTATTCCTTACAGTAATCTTGTTGATGGCTCAACGGTCAACACACATACGCCATGATCCATCCTTCTTTGTAGTCAATAGAGTAGGAACAGCACATGGGCTCATGCTTTCACGAATGTGACCCTTAGAAACCAATTCTTCAACCTGCCAGCGCAACTCCTCATGCTCTCTTGGGCTCATTCTATAATGTAACCTGTTAGGCAATTGTGAACCAGGGTCTAAATCAAAATGGTGTTGGATGTCACGTAATTATGGTAATCTATTAAGCAACTCATTAGGGAAAACATCAAAAAATTCCTTAAGTAAAGAAATCATAGCCTCAGGAACTTTGCTATCCTTAGCCACTTCCTTCCCTATTAGCACAAAAACATCACCGCCCGTCTCCAATTCATCCTGAAACTGGGAAAGTGTTAGTAAAGTACCAGTGGGCTTGTTGACTAACTCTTTGGGATTATTCGGCATCAAAGTTATATTCACACCATCAAAATAAGTATCTACCCAACAATAAGTGACAAGTATCCATGGGCACCACTTCACACCAAACACTATATTTACATGTTGTTTCCATAGAAAAAGCAACAAGGACATGTTTGGAAATAGTTACCTCACCACCTTTCTTAAGCCACCGTAACTTGTAAGGTTTGGGAGGATTCTCTGTTTTCAACCCTAATTTCTAAACCGCCTCTTCAGCTATCAAATTATCACAACTCCCTCAACCACAAAGGTGCAAACCTTAAACCCTTAACCAAAATAGTACAAGTTGATGAAAGATGTTGGCTTGAGCCAATTCATCGCTTAGCAGCCTTTGGGGTAAAGCATGGATATACGCCTTCACCAGCAAATGCACCCCCACATCCCACTTTTAATCTCTTCTTCATATTGTCGGATCATAACTACTGGGGGTCTTCATATTCGTCATCCGCCACGCCTTCGTCTTCCCATTCCTCATCAGCAAATAAGTGTCTTTTCCTAGCCTTCTTACACTCTGACTGTTAGTGACCCGGTTCACCACAGTTAAAGCATTTCAAACCATAACTTCCAAACCCTTTAGAAACTAGTCCAGTATTACCACCACCCACCTTTGTCTGATTTGGAACAAATCGATAAGTCACGTTACCAGAACCAAAACTACCTTCTGTTATGACATGAGAGGATGAACTTTTAACCCGTCTATTTTGGTTTGCAATAGCCAATGCACGTTGATATGCATTAGAAAGTGTCATCGGATCAAACATGTTAATAGAATCCATGATCTAGACTCTTAGACTACCAATGTAATGAGAGAAAAGTTGGTCTTTAGTATCTTGAATATAATTCCTTGCATATAGTTGGTAAAATTTGGTTGTGTAATCTTCAACCGACTTGGTCCCCTGTTTTAGATTTTGTAACCGCTGGTACATTAACCGTTGGTAGTTATGAGGAATAAAGTTTTCCCTTAATAACTTCTTCATCTTCCGCCAATTGGTGACTCTTGGCTTTCCAACTCTTTCTCTAGTCATTTTCAATTGCTTCCACCATGCAGATGCCCTACCACGTAGCTTGGTAGCGATCAATGAATCCCTTTTATTTTCAGGAACCTCTTTGAATTCAAACACCTCTTCAACCGCAACAAGCCAATCAATGAATCTCTCGGGATTAAAAGTATTCCCATTAAACTCTAGAATATTGACTCTCATTCCAGACTCCCAACGCCTATTATCATCCCTTTGATCTCGCCTTGGTTGATCCGATTCTTCATCAGAAGATGAACCTCCACTCTCAAAGAACAGGTTTTCTGACTCTTCACCTTCACTTCCCTAACCGTTACGATCCCTACGTCTTCTTGGATTCATCATGTCATTTATTCGACCTGTCAATTGATCAACAAACTGATCTAATCGCTCCTCTATTCTTGCCATAACACGCTGCTCAAATTCTTATTCATAAGCTTCTGTAAGAGGCATATTTCTCCTTGGAGGCATCTTAACAGGAACTTTGGCTCTGATACGAACTGATGTAGTTTAAAAACAAGAAATAACATAAGTCAATCCTGTTGATTCACACGAATACCAGGATTGGTCCTTCCAACAATCATTTATTCGAACTAATATTGATTATTAGGATAATTTAGCAAAACGGCCAAAATTGAACTTTTTTTATTTCTTGAACTGAATACTTAGGGTTACCATGCACTTATTAAACAAGAAAGCAAAACTAAAATGGGCCTTAAACGGACCGAAAGTTATGCCAAAAACAAAAGTCTAAAATTCCTGAAAAAACATGAAAATGTAAATAACTCCTAAAATATAATGATTTGGGGCTCGGAACTTCTGTAACCTAACTATGTTTGGTTACCATGGCGTTCTCCTAATTCCAAACTTTGAAACAGCTAGTCCTAGGCCTGAAACGAATTATCTGAGCCCAAGTTATGCCCTTTTGAATAAAGGGCATTTCTTCACACGATCTTGGGCCTCCAAAAACAAAATGGCATGTTCTTCAATACTTGGGCCTACATCATTCCCCCTTGGTAGACAAAATTCGCCCTCGAATTCACAACTAGGTCATCATTAGATGAATCACCATGATAAGGCAAAAAGTGCTTCACATTAAAGACATCAGAACATCGAATATGGCTTGGTAACTTCAAACGGTAGGCATTAAAGTTAATTTTCTCAACAATTTCTAGCGATCTAATCTTCTTAGCTGATAACTTATTATATTCACCAACTAGGAAATGATCCTTATTTAAAACAACCCACACAAAGTCAGCCGCTTCAAAATCTACCTGTCGCCACTTCTGATATGCATCTTACATGTACTTGGAGTTAGCTCAAACCAAGTTGCCACGAATAGCTTTATGAACTTCTCGTAACGCTTTAACAAAATCCTGCACTTTCTTGGGAACATAACCAGAAACAGGAAGAGGCATTAAATCAAGATGTCTACATGGTTGAGCAAAATAAACCACCTGAAATGCACTTTCTTGACATAACTTCTGATCCCATGCCTTCACATAATTACCCACCAAACACCTCAAGAGATTACCAAGTGATCGGTTAAAACTTTAGTTTGCCCATCAGTTTGAGGGTGATAAGCACTACTAAAATTAAGTTGTGTATCCACCATCTTCCACAAACTATGCCAAAAGTGACTTAGAAACTGAGTGTCTCAATTAGAAACAATAGAGGAAGGCAAACCATGTAAATGATATACATCCCTAAAAAAGTGAGTGTGACCCATGATATTTTTATGAACTGAATCCTCAAGATATTATGATTCGCTTGCTTATGTCTGATGTACAAGACTAGTTTTCTTTAGAGCTCGAACACATTACGTATAGTAATAATAATCAGCTACTCGACAATAGATTGAATCTTTTACTCCTCCCTTTGAGTACGACGGTACAACCCCCACACATAATCCATGAGGCTGATATCAACCCTATGGCCTGCTAATACAGGATACAGGTAAAGGCAGATAAAGACCTGTATTAGTAGTTGTCACTTGTAACTTGGCATATCAATCACACATTTTGACAATAAATGTTGACATAATGATCCACTTCTTTCCTCATAGTTGTCTAGAAATAAGAAGCTTGCACCAACTGTAAAGTACGATCATGACCAACATTCCCTTCACCATGTAATTTCTTAATAATTTTCAAGCAAAGACTGGTATCAAGAATACATAATTAATTCCCTTTGAAAAGAAAACCATCATGAATTTTAAAATTTAGTTTTTGCCCATATTGCACACCCTGCAAAACAATAGAAATGTATGGGTCCAAACTTAACTTCTCATGAATAACATTCATGCCCAGCACATCAACTTGCATAGAAACAAGCAGATTACTCCTCCTACTTAGGGCATCAGCAGCTCGATTGGAAACACCAGTCTTGTGTTTGACCACAAAAGTAAACTTCTTAAGAAATGCCAACCAACGCCCATGCTTATGTGACACCTTATCTTGAGTGCGAATATGCCTTAAAGAATCATGGCCAGTAAACAAAACAAACTCCTTGTGAAAGAGATAGTGGCGCCAATGCTTTACAGCTTGTACCACCGAATAAAACTCTAGGTCATAAGTAGTGTACCTAGACTTCGACTCTGTCAATTTCTCACTAAAATAAGCAACAGGTCGACCACCTTGACTGAGAACACCCCCAATTGCAACCTTTAAGGCATCCATATGAAGCTCAAAAACTTTAGAAAAGTCAGGCAACACCCGAATTGGTGTTGTAGTAAGCTTTTCTTTGACAACCTAAAAAGTTGACTCCCCCTCTTTCGTCCACACAAATGACTTTCCCTTCAAGCAATATGTCAAAGGGGCCATAATGCTGATGTGTCATTGTGTGGTGTATATTTTTATGATTTAACTTTTAAATTTATATTTTGCCGACTTAACCAAAAACAACACTTTAACGAGTAGTGTACCTGGTCGGTGGTAGATTTATGGTAAGTATGGTGTTAAACACTTGAAGCGAGGTTAAATATCTCAATTTATTAATATTTTGGTTATCTAATCTAAATCAAACCTATGCTAATCCTATGTTAGTTCTAATCTTAATGCTAACATGTAAAAGGAGGGTTTCAGCATGAGAGACTGGCACGGGTTTGGTTGGTGACTACAATCAATTCAAGACACTTTAACCCATGCAAGCAAATTAATAGAAGATAAAAGAGTGGTCAAGCCTTATAATAGAAAACTATATTAGCCATTATTAATCCGATTAGAAGTTGGTTTGTTTATTTAGTGCAATGATTACTTATCTCGAAGAGGCATATCAATCCTAAACTTAGGCGGGACTTCATCCTAAGACCTAGACACATTAATTCTGTCACAATTAAAGTATCCGCATAAAGCATCCTTATTTGCTGATTATAATTTATCTTAGGGATTAAGGCAATGATGATCTCGTTAAACCTTAGCTCATAGAGACTTTACCCACTTACCGCTTCATGGCAATTTATACTCTAGTAGTCCACTTTTCCAACTATACAATAGTATCATAACTTTATTTTTTGAATTATCTATGTTCACCTACTAGTCAACTTGTTCAATAAACCAAAGGCAGTTTTGGTTAACTAGTTAAGCCAGAACCATATCCTTAGCACGGTTTTGGAAGGATAATATTTGTGATCCTATGATTCTAGATGTATAAATTACTATATGGAGAGCTATCTTGGCATCTAGATTACTTTGTCCATATCACTAGATCCAGTTGAATTACAGGTCGCATACAAAAGCACACAAACAAATATCATGTGATAAACATAATCAATAATACAACGATAAATTAAACAATCAAGATATAAATAAAACCAAACATTCAGATCTTCATAATAATGGCTAATACCTAAAGGTATTAGCCTTCAAACATCATAATTAATACAAGAGTAATGGCTTAGCCAAGGTAAACTAACCGAGTTAATGAATGATACCAAAAACTGAACGATTACAAAAGTATAAGAAATTACATGTTGTCTCCTATGGATTGAAATGCGTTACAAGACCTCTTCTGTACTTTTTCTCCTCTAAAAATCGACTTTTGTGGTTTAGGTATCGAGAATGTGATTTAGCACACTTAAAAATCATTTTTGAGTTTTGTATTTATAGGGTCGTGAGTCGGTGTCGATACGACGTATCCAAGGTGTTAGATATGGCGTATTGGAGTTTCTTAGAGTAGAAACCACATTTGTTATCTTATAGAATATTCAACTTCTATATCTTCAATATGGCGTATTGATCTTCTCTGGATACGGCGTAATGGTCTTGTGTCCTTTGTGGTCTTTGGTGAGTGTAGGCACGGATACGTCGTATCTTCCTTGATGGATACAGTGTATTGGTTGTCAGAACATTAATCTTCAAAATATCTTCATTTAAACTCCAGATTGCGTGCTTTTTAGTCAAGTTTCACCAAGTACTCCATAATTACTGCAATTCTCAAATACAAATGATAAGTAACAATTCTTTGCAATAATTATACAAAATGGGTTAATTATATAGGATAAATGATGCTATAAAATATATAAAATAGATATTATTTTATGTCATCAAATATCCCACCCCACTTACATCATACTTGTCCCTCAAGTAGCTTTATAAGTTTATAAAATGTTATCCTAAGGTTATTTTTCCGTTTAAGCATTTATTTGATCTTGTACAAGTACCACAACCCAATCACTCACGAAATAGGAAATAAAAACACTCAAATCCACTCAAACTAATCATGTGGTAAACATGTAACTAATCGCTCAATTGCTCTGTAAATTGCTCGGTCGTGATGAGTATTCTATCATAAGCTTGGCAAGGATACACATCTCCACCGCTAAAGCTAAGGAGTAACAATTTTATAAAGGTAAATATGGGTTTGTAAGATAAGGCTTAGGGTTGATCATTCTACAATCTTTCACCAGAAGTACCACTCTAACAAGGCAGCTGAAGCACACATACATGGCCGTAACGACGGAATAGACATGTGTGTTCGATCACATCCTTATTCGAATTTAACCAACGGTTAGGATGAAGAATGATATAGGGTAGGGACCTTCTAACTTTCACCAAAAGTCATAAACCAACAAGGCAGCTGAGACATGCATACATGGCCGTAACGACAGAATAAACATGCATGCTCGTACAAATCCTCATTCGCGTAAAACCAGCGGCTGGTCATTAGGAAAGAGAAGTAAATTGTTGTTAAATAAAAATTAAGAAACAAATAGATTAAATCTAAAATTCAAGTTGCTAGACACTTTTTCCCGACCGTTACCATGATAAAGACATGACTATTTACAACGTCTTTATCATAGATCGAAAACAACAACCTAAGTTGGCGTTCCGGTAACAGTCAACTTCCCAATCATCCCATACTTTACATACTTTACAAGGTAAGTAGCGATATCTTCCACTTTATACAATACTCTACATCGTCTATTTGTATCAACGAATAATCAATCCTTCGTGTAATTCCTTCAGTAGTTGCAAAACGATTATCTTCAAACTTTCCTTCTCTTTTTTTGTTGCGATTTTTCTAAATTTTTTGATTTTTTTTCTTTTTTTCCATCTAACTATATACGAAACTCAGTGTAATTTCACCATCTTCACGATCATAAT